>JAVYIG010005658.1:0-132315 GCA_035222895.1 Strongylocentrotus droebachiensis
CGTGAAAATTTGTGCGTGCGTTCGTCCTTCACTGTTTAGTGTATATGTTTTACCGACTGTTCGCCGTGCTTTCTATCTTTGTATTCATCGACAAAGTTTTTATCCTAACTTAATCACAATTATAATTAATAAGTGACCCATATTTGTAAAGCTTAGATCCTCTTCTTTCATTTGATGCAGTTCATATGATGCATATTTCACGCATGAGTGATGAAAAGACAATTTGAAGAGAGGAAACCAAAAAGTCAGGTCGACTTCGGCAAAGACACAAATCACTTTCTCAAGTTAGCTCATTGATGACTGACAGATGATGTCACAAGTGGAATGAGATCTGGAGGTTTTTTGGGGTGGAGCTTAGCAAGTTCGAAAAACAAATATTGCAAAAAATATTTAAAAATCTATGAAACAAATTCAGAAGTTTACATATCAAAATATGAGATGTATGCAGGACGGTAAACCAACAGGAATACACTTGTATTTCGATGTCATGGGCCCTTTAATTAGGACGCCCGGCGAAAAGCTGGGCTGGTGAGCATAAATATTAGTTTGTTAATAACGCCATCTTCGGCGGCTTGAATCAAGTGTGTAGGGAATTAATATAAAGAACCGGGCAGATTCTGGACTACGTGAGAGGACGCGAATGGCGTCCTCGTCCACACAAACGAAAAGCCCCTATTAGTATCATCTGCGCCGCTCTGGCGTTTCCTGGC
This sequence comes from Strongylocentrotus droebachiensis, assembly GCA_035222895.1. NCBI lineage: Eukaryota > Metazoa > Echinodermata > Echinoidea > Camarodonta > Strongylocentrotidae > Strongylocentrotus > Strongylocentrotus droebachiensis. The sequence continues at coordinate 711 of JAVYIG010005658.1, forward strand.
CTGACTTATAATCTATAAGAATGGTAATACCAATGAAGATCTTTTTCTCGCACTTCAGAGTATAGGAAATTACAGAATACTTAAAACTAAGGAAAGTATAACATTATTTGATCTCTAACTCTCATTGTCTGTTTGGTTAAATCAACTTAATATGTACTGTATATTCGTTCTAACAAGTCTATAATTATCATGTGGCACGGTCTTCCTGCGGTTTGATAGTTCGCCGATAATGCCAATGGGCGGTGGTTCGTCGGTGTGAACTGGGTCGTTGTTTTAGAACGTTATCTTTTTTTCTGACTAGGAATTGACGTCAAAATCCACCTGCATTGTCGTTATTTAATTAGCAACATTTGAGATCAAATTATGAACAAAAATCTTAAGTCGAAGAAGCACTTGTTTCGCTGACCTAATTGGTACGAGAGTCCGCAATGTTAGTTCCGGCTGAAATGTAAAGACACGAGATATACACGTAAAAACTGTTTTTTGTGTGTGTTGCCGATATGAAGTTATTTTAAGATCGATAATAGCGATTAGTATCATGCACACCATGTGCACCATGCACGGAGTTCGTTGAATTTAGCGAACTCCCTGCGCGCACGCCTTTTTACACTAATCGCTTTTATAGTAAAGTAAGTATCAAATTGGCAGCGCAAAAAACAGTTGGGTTGTTGAGTCGCCGTGACTTTTCTAAATTATGGAGTGTGGTGTATTGATATGTTTTGTAAAGATAAAAGGGTGAGTTATTATCGTCTGTTTCTGATTAGACATCACCGTCATGTATTTCACGGATTTATTTTGTGTATATCTATTGCTATTCTAAGACACATAATTTCGTTCTTCATATTTAAGCTGCTTTCCCAGCGATGATCGATGAGATTTGTATTACTATTTTTCATTACTTGGTTTCTTACCCATTGTTTAAAAGTTTTATCGATGGAAATAAAAACAACAACAACCTATAACGATGTGCTTAATCCAATTAACAGGAATGTTACATCTTTTCTCATTTTGCTGTCTATTTGATAAAAAAAAAAGTATATGCATATTATTTGTTTGAATGAAATTAATTAAAAAGGTAAATAAATTGAGTAAATTTAATTACACCTTGCCGCTAACTATTTTCTCACGAATTGGAAGAAAAAAATAGTGATTACCCCCCCCCCCCCCCCCCCCGCTTATTCGCCGCTAAATATTTTGTGAATTGGGGCCCCTCTTGGGCCCCCGTCCTCGACGCGGGCTGGATCCACTCCTGTGCCATGCACTCCATGGCTACTATGTTTCAGTCCTCTTCCTTTTTATTTCTCGAAGCTCTTTATCTACTTCTCCTCCTTGCCTATCCCTTTCTTCCTTTCTTCTATTTATAATGTATAGTATGTATTTATATATTCGGGCGTACCCAATACAAGCCATGCCTACTAGGGTTCGCACCTTCTTCCTTGTAATGATTAAATTTATGTTCCTATTCAAAAGTTGTATTTTTTTAACAGATGTCTAATATGTGGTCGAATTAAATGAAAGAAAACAAATCTTAATTTGAATTTGAATTTGAATGATGAATGTCAATTCATATTTTATTCCTATTTACCCATTGCTTATTGTTATAACTTGTGCTAAATCAAAGGTAATCTCATACCCCCCCCCCCCCCCCCCCCCCCCCCCCTCTGTGAATCACGGGTATTTCAATAAATAACGTCTATGGAAATGGCCACATTTTACATATCTGCCAACACGTGATGGTAAAATGATATAATTATAAAAGTCTGTAATTAATGATAACAATGGTATATATTTCTTATATGCGCATATCACAAAAATGTAATGTCTTTATTTGTTGACGGGGCTACATGCAATACGTCTCTCACTTTTATTTCATATAATGAATACACACACACATACACACATATACATACATATTATATATGTATATAAAAGTACGAGAACTCTCAACTCTGACATGACAACGGGTGTTCCAGAATATGTAGGCGTGAAGAAAATGGTCTAGGGACGTGAGACGTAGCTGTACTTTACAATTTTATTACGAGCTTTCGGTGTATATATATACATATATTGAATTGAAAGATAGAAGATCAAAATTTCAAATCCATTTGTTATTTATTCTACAATTAAGCCCAATTCACTTCAATTCAGTAATGGTTTTTTTATGCAATTTCAAAATACATGCATCGTAATTGTCATTTTACATGAAAAGCAGCAGAAGCTGGATTGTTCATGTTTACATGTTGACATGAAAAAGTTATAAATCGCATTTTTAAATACTGACACGTTATTAAAAAGATTGTTAAAAATACATTAAAATTATAAACATTACACATTAATAATGAAAAAGGGAAGTTTTATACCCTCGTTTAGAAATGAATAAATTAGATTTTAAGACAAGAGACGACTGAGTTGAAGACCAGTACTGTGTTTTAAATTCAACATGTAGTTAACAAAGCATTTAATAATGGTTAATTAGATTTGTCAAATATGGTAAAGGGCTGTGTATGAAGCGATTGGTTTTGCATTTGAAATTATGATATGTAGAAACCTGATGTAATGATATTCTAATTTCTTTTTTTAGAAAGGTAGCCAGTTCTGGCATGCTGATTGAATTGCTAAACTTTTGTACACAGTTCTAGTCTTCTTTCCTCAAGTGTACTTAAATTGCATACTTGACATGCATGTGAATATGACATAAAATTAAAGCCTAAATAATTTTGAAAAACCTCCGTTGTATTTGTTCGACACTTTTTTGTGTTCAGATGTAAGACCACTATGAAACACTAGGGCGCAATATTCTGTGTAGATTAATACTAAATCATTTAAAGGTAATTGAATTTCTTAAGTTTCCTCAACATATACATTTGACTATTACATCTTGTTTTTAGCTCATCAATGTATAGATTCCACTTCAGATCAGACTGGATGATCACTCCAAGAATGTTAGCACTATATGCCTATCACACAACTCGGTGTTGCTAATAAAGAGAATTTCTGGGTCTGGTGGATTTTTCATTGAACTAACTTGGAGGGTAAAACACTTTGAAGGATTTAGTGAGATATTATTCACAATAGACCACGATTGCACAGAATTAAGTACTGATTGTAATTGCGAGACATCTGTAGATTTCCGACATTGTACTAACGAGAGGTCGTCGACATATTTGAAATACGGTATAGGAAGTTGGCTCACATAAATCGTTAACCATAATTAAAAAGAGAATTGGTCCAAGACATGTACCTTGGGGAACACCAGCATGATTGAATTCAACATTTGATAAAATAATGTTATATTTTTAATTTTGTTTACGAGATTCTAAAAAACTGGCAATCCAATCTATTATCCAAGGCCTTATATCCATGATTCTATTTAGGATCCATTTGATAGTCATCTTCTTTCTCATCGAATATACCTTTCATCAAAATCGATAGTGTATCGTTTAAATGATATCCGAATGCTTTGTAATCAAATGAATAGTATGCAGATATTCTTTTAAGAAAACTGAGGGATATTTCTGAATATTCTCTGATCAATGCGTTAGAAGCGTGTGACTCATGCACTGGGGGGAATGATATCAGGTTATTTACCCCAAGCCACTTGAGAACAAAGGGTCCTTCGACTGCCAGGTTCTCATAGTGACCGATAAAGTCATAGTGGATTTGACAAGGGTTTGACACCACGTGAAGGGGAAGCCAATGGTCATTGAGTTCATCCATGTGGATATTGCTTCCTATGTCCGTAATATATTGAATGTATTCTGACAAGGTGATATTCATCCACGGTTTGATTATTTCATCTTTATATCTTTCTACATGGTTATATCCTCGGTACCTTTTCACGATTGATTTTCCGATAAATTGTTCCCAATATCTCTGGAGATTTTTTAAATTCCTTAACTTACTAAGGTAGCCAGACAACATTCGGGTAATTGGCTCTCGAACAAATAAGACTTTCCTGTAATTCTGTAGGCGGTAGTAAATTTCAGTATGATTGTCGCCGAAATTCCTCAAAGTGTTTATTTTTGCTAAATCCTCTTCATGTGTGCTGTGTAGCTTTCCCATGATACCCTTCCACGTGGTACATCCGACCTTTGGAATGAAACCAAAGAGGACCTTATACTTGTCATCAACCAGGAGATGCCCCACGCTCTTAAAGACACTGCCTTTATGGTCTAGATCGATTTGGCGGGACATATTAGCAGCTGTGCATGCCTCTTCGATTAGTGCCCGTCGTCGTTTCTGTTCGACCATCATGTTTGCGTAATCGGTGGCTTCCTCAAACGACCTCGGCTTGGGTGGTTCGAAGACGATGTTTTTCTGTAAATAAGCAACCATAGATAACAGTCGTGTTTTGCGTTCATCAAAATTAGGACCAGCTAAATTGGAGAGCAAGAAAATTATGTCATTATATCTCAATTTTCTTATGCATCCAAGTATACCACACATAAATCATGAAGGTGAAAAAATGAGTCTTTCCTAGTGCATCAAATATGTGATTCAAGACTTATTAGCTTTGCAAGCTGCACTAAAAAGGAATGTCTTATAATCTGTTTTCCCTATAAATGTATTAATTGTCATCCTTTTAGATTCCTATTTTCGTAATATGATATTTATCTAAAATAAATAGAACGTAAGGTAGCCCTGGCAAGTTCATAGTGAGTTCTATTCGTGCTAACATTGAGAAATTCATTCGTAACATAACTGGCCTATTAAACTGCGATGTTATAGTGAAGAAGCTTGTTATATGACCTAAGAAGCAAACTACAAGATGTTTAAACTAAGGGAGATGTTATATATTGACGCTCAATTGCATAACCTACGTTCTTCCCATTCCCAGTTCAAGACGCTCCTATAGTCTTTTCTTCAACCATTAACTTGCAAGATCAAATGCTCTGAAATTGTCATGCATTTATGCCTTTCCTAGGTTCTGGGATACTTTACCTGAAGAGATGAGGGATCTGTGTGTGGACACCTCTATATCGCCCTGTTTGAGCAGGGACTTGGGTCAACTAACAAGTCCCTGGTTTGAGTGCGCTGAGAGGTTTGCTCTTTGAGCAGTCTCCCATTGAGAGGGCGTTCTGATGTAGGTGTTGGAATTTGGTTCGGTTCGGTTTAGCTAGTTTGCTTAAATTAAGTAAATTAGTTGAATTGAATTGAGTTGAGTTCCGGCACTTGTGTCGGAGTGCCTTTTCGGTAGGGGGCTGTTCAAGGAGTGAACTTTTTGGCGCGTTCGAGCAGGGTGGGGTGGAGGTCTCTACGCGCGGATCTCTGATCCCTTCAGGTATTACATTAAATGAATTCATTAAATTGAATTATGTTATTTTATTTTACCGTTACTTCTTAAATATATTTATATGTAACACCAGCGGACGTGGAGAACCTCATGACAGAATGGAAATTCTTTTAGGTAATCCTCAGGCGTCCGCTGGTGGCATTTTCACTGTCTTGTAACTCTTTAATGTTATATGTTCTGTGTTGTCATTTCTATTTTGTTTATACATGTACCTGGAAATCAAATAAATCAAATAAATAAATAAAAACCTCAATACAAAGGTATCACTATATAAGGAGATCGGATTCGACACGTTGAAAAGTGACATCTTGGATGTCATAGTATAACGAGTAGGATGATGATGACGATGACGATATTGTAATAATAATAATAGTGATAATACATGTGATAATTAAAATTAAGAAAAATAATAATACTATTGATAACAATAAACAAACTTAAAATATATTGAATAATACATATAGAAACTATTAACAAAATTATTCTAGCTTCAGAAAAAGATAATGTCTAGTAACGATAGGGTATTTCAGCTGCTGAGTTTGAAAAGGTTCGGTAAGCTCGAGATGATCGGTCAAAAATTACTTACTGATAAAAAGCCTCTCAGCTCATACCGATAACATATTCTGACCCAGAAGGTGTCCCTCATTAGAAATGAAGGAATAGCTTTGAAAAAGACAAAGTATGAATGCGTCTGGTTGAAATGTATCTTATCAGATATGAAACATGACCCTCATTTGCATAATGAAGATGATTTCGCATAAACTTCGTGTAATCATTAGAATTGTTTCTCAGGTCACAAATATCATCTAAACGAAATTTGGGCGCATTTGGTTAATTAAGTTATTGAGATATAAAACAACGGGAAATTTCTAAATGTGCTTGTGCCTGATATGGATAGGAGCGGCGATTTCTGTTCATGACCGGGGGGGGGGGAGGGGACGAAATGCGAGGAACGAGGAAGCAAAGTGAACGAGAGGGGCGAAGGTGACTGAAGTGACTATAAGCGGAGTATTAATTTTTGTAGCACTGACCTATTTCTATAACTCTCAATCTTGTAAAAATACAGTGTAAACTGTGCTTACGTCATAACAACGGAATAAAGATTGTTAAAAATATTTACTTGTACATGTTGAAGGACATTATGCGAGGGACCATAGCGACGAAGGGGAAGATTGCTGCATTTTTATTAGTCTAAACGCAGCACTCTTGGGCCCTCCGAAATGCCGAAATATATTAAGGATATCGTGTGCTATCGACCGATAAACGTTTATACCAGGTATGCAACTACCTGTCCTCTATTCATAAAAAACACAAAACCGAGTATTTCAAAAGATCTTTCTGTTATCAAGGCTCCGTTATATGGAATGCATTACCCCCTTCTTTACGTTTATTAAACTCACTGGATTCATTTAAAAAACACTGCAAACTCCTTTCTCTCACATAGTTTAAAATAGTACTTACATGAATATTTTACCCCCCCCCCCCATTTATTTCAATATTTTATCTTGTTTAATTTTTGTGTTCATTATAACTTATGTATATTTATATGTTTTGTAAAAATGTTTTTGATTATGTTGATACAAGGCCCCTTGGTCGAGCAGTTTTTATAACTGAAAGGGCTACCCTGTCAAAATAAAACGAGAAAAAGAAAATATATATAGTTTTTAGTTATTATTTGCTATACATTTTTGTGTGTGCACTTTTTCATTTTTTGTTGCGGGGGGGGGGGAGGGGGGGGGAACAATCCCCCTAAAATAAAATCTATTTCATTTCAGTTTCAGTTTATTTTTATATTTTACATGTTGTGTAATACATCATTACATTTGGCATGTTACATTTTTTTTTCATTTTTTTTGGATGCATTTATACAAACGAAAAGAATAATACATAAGACTAAGTTAAATAAAGGGAGAAATATGATGGAGCCGAAAGAGAAAGCAATGCTTGTAGGTCATAGGCTCCGGAAGTTATAACAACGATATAGTCTTGTGTTTATTAAATAACGTAATAGGATTAAATTGGAACTTATAATGAAGAAAAGATAAACATTACATTTTCACTACCCGTACGCAATGGCAATTCTCATAGGAGCATACCAAAATGTCGGCATCATCTGACAGTGTCGCTGGCTGTGTGTCGGTAAAGTACGGAAGCTTATAAGTGCCAACCAGATGATGAGATAAGAAGACGGGGAGACGGGTTAAATGATGAGAAGACGAGATAAGAAGACAAGTTTAATCACGAGAAGTCGAGTTGTTCGAACTCGGCAAGTCTACTTGTTTGGGACAAGAAGACAAGATGACGATTTGTTGAAACTCAGAGAGTCGACTTATTTGGGACACGAAGACAAGATGACGAGTCGTTGAAACTCGGAGAGTCGATTTGTTTGGGAAGAAGACGACAAGATGACGAGTTGTTGAAACTCGGCAAGTCGACTTATTTGGGACACGAAGACAAGATGACGAGTTGTTGGAACTCGGCAAGTCGACTTGTTTGGGACAAGAAGACAAGATGGCGAGTTGTTGTGTTTTGCGTTTTCAGGAAATATTGAAAAATGCAAATCGGATACAGGAATATTCTGGGCAAGATTAGGGCCAATATTAACAAAATAATTATTAAATTCCTCTGCTATTACGAGAGGATTTTGAATTCATTAAAATATCGGAAATTTAAGTTGAGACATGCTTGGATTTCAGAACGTTATTTATCACCCTCCAAGTAATTTCTATATCACCTTTATTCACGTTAAATTGTTTTGTACAGTAATTCTTTTTTGCTATATCTGTTACTCCCTATAAAAATTAATTCCTGACGATGTACGTGGTCCAGATACGCTACCGGTTTTTAACATATTGTAACCTTAATAAGCCAATTTGTTGATAGTATCTGCACCTGGGCTGATAAAGTTATTACAAAACTGTAATACACGAACAAATAATGGATACGTGTTCGTGAAATTTATGTTATCATTATTCATTTATGCACCGACAGGTGGGAGCAGGGGCGTCGCCAAAGGGGGGTGTGGGGGGGTGCGACACCCCCCCACCTGTCAGGATTTTGTCGGTAAAATTGCGCTGCCGTCGGGAAAAAGAGAAAAGGAGGAGGGAAAAAAAGAGGGGAAAAAGAGAGGGAAAAAAAAGGGAGGGAAAAAAAGAGAGGGAAAAAAAAGAGAGGGAAAAAAGAGAGGGAAAGGGAAAGAAAAGAAAAAAAGAAAAGGAAAAGAAAAGAAAAAAAGAAAAGAAAGAAAGGAAAAGAAAGGAAAGAAAAGAAAAGAAAGAAAGAGAAAAAAAGAAAAAGAGGGAGGAGAGGAAAGAAAGGAAGAGAAAGAAAAGAAAGAAAAGGAAAAAGAAGAAAAAAGAGTGAAAGGGAAACAAAAAAAACGGGGGATGAAAGAGAGGAGAGAGAGGGGAGATAAGAGTTTGATAGAGGAGGAGTGAGCAAGAAAGACACGGGTAAATATGTTGCTGTGTCGGGTCAGCTGTGTCGGTATTCTTGCTCGATCCTCGTGTACTATATCAATGCAGAAGTTTGAAGTCGGTAAGATGTATATTGTCGGTCGGCCGACAAGTTTTTTTCCCTACGAACTGTGACTTCTTATCCGCTGTGACGATTTCGAGAGTGACTACAACTACAATACTTGTATTTTCTCGAAGTTTCACTTTCCTATAAGTTCAGCTAAAGAGATCAGAGGTTTAAAATTGTCGGGGAAACTAAATTCAAACAAGGTTTAAGAGTCAACAACGGTACGACGAATCGTCTTCCTTTCTTTATACTGTGATGAAAGGCCCAAAATTCCGCGCTTCGCGCGAAAGGTGAAACTTCATTTAGACGAGTCGAGAACGGTACAACGAATCGTCTTCGATCTAATAATTTGAGGAAACGTCAAGGCTTTCGCGCTTCGCGCGAGAGGGGGAAACTGAATTCAGATGAATGGGGCTTAATAAGATTCGAAAACGGTACGAGGAATCGTCTTCCTTTCTATATATTGTGATGAAACGTCAAACATTCCGCGCTTCGCGCGGAAGGGGAAAAAATTCATTTAGACGACTCGAGAACGGAACGACGAATCGTCTTCTTTTTCTAATAATTTAAGGAAACGTCAAAGCTTCCGCGCTTCGCGCGAGAGGGGGAAACTGAATTCAGACAAAATTAATAGGGCTTATATAGAGTAAAAAACGGTACAACGAACCGTGTTCTTTCTCTAATAATTTGAGGAAACGATAAAGCTTTCGCGCTTCGCGCGAGAGGGGGAAACTGAATTCAGATGAATAGGGCTTAATAAGAATCGAAAACGGTACGATGAATCGTCTTCCTTTCTCTATATTGTGATGAAACGCCAAAAATTCCGCGCTTAGCGCGAAAGGTAAAACTTCATTTAGACGAGTCGAGAACGGTACAACGAATCGTCTTCTATCTCTAATAATTTAAGGAAACGTCAAAGCTTCCGCGCTTCGCGCGAAAGTGGGAAACTGAATTCAGACAAATAGGGCTTATTAAAAGTCGAAAACGGTACAACGAATCGTGTTCTTTCTCTAATAATTTGAGGAAACGTCAAGGCTTTCGCGCTTCGCGCGAGAGGGGGGAACTGAATTCAGATGAATAGGGCTTAATAAGATTCGAAAACGGTACGAGGAATCGTCTTCCTTTCTATATATTGTGATAAAACGCCAAACATTCCGCGCTTCGCGCGGAAGGGGAAAACTTCATTTAGACAAGTCGAGAACGGTACAACGAATCGTCTTCTTTCTCTAATAATTTAAGGAAACGTCAAAGCTTCCGCGCTTCGCGCGAGAGGGGTAAACTGAATTCAGACAAAATTAATAGGGCTTATTCAGAGTCGAAAACGGTACAACGAATCGTGTTCTTTCTCTAATAATTTAAGGAAACGTCAAAGCTTCCGCACTTCGCGCGAGAGGGGGAAACTGAATTCAGACAAAATTAATAGGGCTTATTTAGAGTCGAAAATGGTGCAACGAATCGTGTTCTTTCTCTTATGATATGAGGAAACGTCAACGCTTTCTCGCTTCGCCCAAGAGTGGGAAACTGAATTCAGATGAATAGGCCTTATTAAGAGTCGAAAACGGTATGACGAATCGTCTTCTTTCTCTAATAATTTAATGAAACGTCAAAGCTTCCGCGCTTTGCACGGGAGGGGGGGGGGAACTGAATTCAGAAAAGGATAAACAGTCGAGAACGGTAGAGCAAATCGTCTTCTTTTTTATAATAATTCAATGAAATGCCAAAGCTTTCGCGCGGGAGGGGGGGGGGGAAACTTCATTCAGCCAAGGATTATCAGTCGAAAACGGTACAATTAATCGTCTTCTTTTCCTAATAATATTTAAGGAAACGTCTAATTAGCTTTAGGGAGGCCCATCACCCACATCCCCTTAATGAGTGCGCTTTTAAGTGATTCTCTTGCTCACTACCGCCCCTCCCTAAAATAAGATCCTAGCTCCGCGCCTGCATTAAAATATATAGCTATGATGCTGACTAAATTGGAGAAATAATTCGTATATTTATGTCGTCGAGGAAAATGACCATTTTGCGCATATGCAATTACAAGAGATAGTCCATAGGAAAAACAATTTAGCCTTCGGCCCCAGGTTTATAGGGTTGAATTTTTCGATATTGGACATTTAATTTTGTCGGTAATTGGTGGCTAGTTTTGTCGGTAATCGTAAGCCTCTACACCCCCCCCCCCCCCCCCCACTGAAAAAGGTCTAGCGACGCCCCTGGGTGGGAGTATTCATTTCAAGAGGGCAAATAGAAGAACCCAATACCTTGGAATTGATCACTCCAAAATGCACAAAGTTAGATTACTCGTACCATAAGCATCAATCTACAAACTGGTATGTGGTAGCATATACACAGACCAGTTTGTAGATTGATGTTAACTTACTTTCACGCTGACGGATATCTTTGTGCTGGCATCACCTGGCAAAGAATGAGAGAAGCAAGAACATTATTGAGAGGCAAACACAATATTAAAGTGATCCTAACATTATTACAAAAAAAAGGATGAAGGAAACTAACCTTTGAATTTTCATTTAAAAAAAACACTATACTATATTGATTATATTTTCTCAGCCGATTTTTCGTTAAGTCGCATCCATTTACAAACGACTTGGGCATGAGGCCTCTTGTAATGAGCATGATGAGTGTTTGGGTTTGTAGATCTCTAGGCTAGTCGTGAATTTTGTTTTTACCACCACGACATACAATACTGCTACGTTCACACCCTATGCTTTAGCAGCTTTAACCTCTGATATAGTGTGTGCTATTTATCAACAAAACTAGAGGAAAAAGAACGGGCGCATGTCAAAATTCTATATTTGGCTTCAACCCAATATTTCATCTCAGACTGAAAAGAAAAGTAGTCTAGATCTTTTAGCCTTTTTTAAAAGATTTACCCTGTATCTCGATCCCCACGATCCTTCTTTAAAAAAAAACCAAGTATTCAACCTATATGAATTTCAATCATGTAAATTTTGTGTGCAACAGTTGTCTTCATAACAAAGAGCGAAACAAAATCTTGTATAAAATCAATTTATATTGGTTGATTTTTAGTTTTGAAATTCAGAATACTGCTCTCTCTGCAAGTATATCATGTCAATCGTTATTAGGACTAATAAAAACTGTCATTAATATTTTGTTTTTAAAAAATCCTTTAATAATCATATCAATCAGTGAAAACTGAAAACAAGTCATGCCGTGCAAACGCTTCACCGAAAAATGTGAGTCGTATAGAGCTGCCCTAATATCATGCCAAGAGAATCTCCTGACCTGGAAATACGAAAGTCGTAGGTTTGATTACCCGCGCATCTAAAGCCATTTTGCAATGCATTAATCAACATTTGCCGCACCATACCCAGGAGAGAAATTATGAATGCCTTTTGTAATACAAGTCACCATTATGCCCTCACGTTGTAGCGAGCGGGGATGGTGCGCATGTGTGCATGATTTATTCCGATGATAAGCCGGGGTGATATATAATAACAATATAATTATGTAGAGCGCTTAAAGACTCTCCACAAGTATCATTACCTGGTAAAACATTCAGTCTACTTTGAGCTGTTAAGATTATAGCCATGCAGAATGCACATAAGAGTGCAATTATCAGGGTGCCGCCCGCCGAAGTAGGTAATTTGCATCCCTTCAACATCGTAAGCCTGCATGGTCAGAAAAAAAAGGGAAAGTAAATTCAGCATAGGTAAATGGTCATCATCTTTGCACCGATCACGTTTATTTAGCATGAACGCCTCCTGCTGCAAATTTTGCACATTCAAGACGGAGACTTAATGACCATGCCGGGTTCGAGCAAGATGTTTAGCCTTACATGTGAATGTTTTGCCGGGGGCTTCTAAGAGAGCCCTGTCCCCAAAACAGGCGGTTATAATATATAACACGGGGGCTCCGGTACAACGCCCCCGCCCCGATTAAACATACATGAACTAATGCCGGGGGTTCCTACCCTTACATCATTCAGAGGGCCATAAGGAAGCCCTGTACAAAACGTGGCGTTTTTACAAAAAAAAAAAAAAAAAAAAAAACTTTTTTTAATTTGGGGGCTCTGGTACGATGCCCCCGCCCCCAAATCACATTATATGATTTTTTTGTTGGGGGTTCTAGCCCTAACATCGTTCAGTAGGTCTTAAGGAATCCCTGTACCAAAAATGGCGCTGGTACAACTACAAATCAATGTTATTTTACCTGATATATTATTTGGGGGCTCCAGGAGGACGCCCCCGCCCCACATAAAACTGTTTTCGGGGCCTCTTCTCTAATATCGTTTAGTATGTCATTAGAAAGCCCTGTACCGAAAATAGCGCCTGTATTCCGGATTATAAATGTAAAACCAGTCGCATGCAAAATAGTCCTATTCCAAATTTGATTTGCCTGTATAATAACAGTTAATTTACTCATGTTTATATCTATTGTAATGATTTATCATTGAAATGTTTTGATTCTTGTACATTCTTTTAATGATCTTGTATATCGTACCGGTATCTTTTAATGATATTGAATTTCTATTTCCTTTTAAATTTGGATAATTATTTCAAATACTACTAAATGTTCATACCACTGCTCTTGCCGCTATCCTTGACAGGGGCGGGTCTAGCTTTTTGCTAGGGAGGGGGGGGGGGGGTGTTTGACCCAGAGGCGGATCCAGGATTTAGGCCTGACATTTGAAAATATTGCCGACCAATCGCTCAGTGGGGGGGGGGGTACAAATCACTTCACACAAAAAAAAATCATTATACCCTCGACATTTAAAATAAATAAAAATGTTTTACTATTTTTTGGGGGCCAGCCCAAGGGGGGGGGGGTTAACCCCCTACTCCCTAGATTCGCCCCTGCTTGATTATTTTACTACTATACTCGCAACTACAATATTGTAACATGAAGAACTGTTTTATAATTTGTCTTGGTCCATATGTTGGCATATAATTATGTTTATACGTTGTTTTGTTTTTTGTCGATATTATGTTCATTAACTATTTTTTAATTGTTTTTGGTATTTAGGCAGTGGTAGAATGACAAGTTTAATTAATTTTTAACTAAATGTTCTGTAAGTTTTTTACAATGTATATATCCAATTCGTTTAATTTGTGTGCAATTCAGTTGTGAAACTGCCATTCATGAAAGGTGCAATAAAATACCATTTATCTGTCTATCTATCCTATCTATCTAGGTAACGATAATCGATAAATTTGACGCTAAGCCACCTGACCATTCGGGGAGAGGGCATTATTAACCTTGATAGTTGTGTTCACATTGCACGCAATGACACATCCTGATAAAACACTAGTATTGTACCCGTGGTTTGTCCACACTCACTCACACCACGATACTGGAAGTTAAAGTTAATCTTGAACAACTCATTTCGCTATTCAAACGGTATCTGACTAAAACTAGAATATATCACAATGTGCCTTGGCATAAATACATAGTAAATGGCACATTATGTAATTGGCTAAGAATATATATATACACATGTAAGCAAAAGACAAATATGCTGACAGCAATAAAGTATATTCTCTTTCCAAAACTTTCAGAAATGTTGTCTAAGTCAAACAACATGATCATCAATCTCACAAACTCGATAATAGTTTCTTATCATTACTACAAGTGATAACAATATTGTCATCATGAAATTATCTCTTCCCATTTCTTATATTTCCGCCCATAATATCATATAATCCAACGTAACATAATATAAACAAAGACCATTATTATATCTTTTTACACAATGCCTCCAAGATTTGTGAAAAGTGAAGCTAACAGTTTAGAAATACACATTTTATGAAGAACAGGAATTTACCACAATTGAATAATACAATATATAATAATATATAATATTCTTTCTTACCTTTTCAGGAAGACAATAAAGATAGCTGATGAATGGGATGCGTGGCAAAATAAAGTGAGAAGCAACTCCTGGTATCCCACCTGGTGTATAGTTAGATTTAGTTGTTGGGTGAGGCCACTCTCGCAGGTGGGGGTACCTAATCAACTAACGGAGGGACTGTGGCCTGTGGGGCCTAGAAATATACTTCATGTAATACATGGCAGTCAAAGATATACAGAATAGGGGGGGGGGGGTATTCTGTGGAGCTCCACACATGTAGTTATACGCTTTCACGGTTTTACCAAACTCTAGATTCTAGACTCTCTATTTTGATATGCCATTTTCAAAATAAAGTTGCTCGGTAAAGCTTGTATGGATGAGAGTATCTTTTGACAGTGTTATAACCTCTATACATAATGAAAAGCAAGGAATTACGTCGGGCGGGTCTCCAGATGGTGGCTAAGCAGGGTGACTAGGATTTTGAACCCAATCAGGTCGTCGTCACTGGATGCCTAATTTATTGTGCTTTTTTTTTCTTCTCTTTGCCTCATCAGAGGATTTATTGATTATATATACATGGTTACATTCAAAGATACAATACTATATACAAATCAAATTTATATAAGCACAAAAACGTTATTATTGTCATAACAAAGAATTGAAATTAAGTCTTGCTTTGCAAAGCAATTGAATCATAATTAACATAAAAATTATACTGATAGTTTTGTTTCCCTCTCTCTTTTTTTTTTCTTTATTAAATAACACTTAACAGTTCTTTTGGTAAAAGATTTCTGGTCATCTTTATGTTTGATTTACTTTCCAATCTTTTTATAATTTCTCTATGGAAATTTTGTTAAGAAGCAACTTTTTTCTCTTGTCTATCCCAGTTTAATTTATTGTGCTAGTGGTGGTGGCAGAACCCATATTTGCGATCCAGTCAGTTGATGTCAATCTCGATCTACTGCCCTCTCAATAGATTATTTTCGTAATGTTATCAAAATGTAATGCACAAATCTTTGTTTAGTGCCATATTACAAGTTATTTCATTCACCTGTTATGAATAATTGTATGTCAATGGTCAGAATATGAAGGTAGGACAAACATTTTGGCTTGTCCTAGCTACCTATTACACGTAATGTGTGAAATTCGTATTCTGAATAGTGAAATACAATTATTCATAACAGGTGAATGAAATAATTAATAACATGGCACTTAACAAATATTTATGCATTGGTTACATTACGAAAATGGCCTGATAACCTTTCTCAAATGACCGGTTCGCAGATATATCTGGGTTTTTTGCCAGCCTTTGCTGCCGTGGTTCCAGATTGTGACTCTGTCAGGCTATGCATGCTACTCGGATAGCACTGTGTAAATTTGCTCTTCAAAGCTGATGGGACAGCTGATCAGTAGCTGGTGTCTGATGCGTTTATTCCGATTAGTGCTTTGTAGTATATGTTTGTCCTTTGAGTCTCTCTCCCTTGTGCTCGGTTGCATTCTGACTGTGCTGGTTCAGAGTTTTTGTTATATCCTCCAATCCTCCTTCTCTCTATAGTATACCTTTCTGTATTGTTTTATAATTTTTACTCCGATCTCATTTAAGTATGCATTGTAACGTGTGCATCAATGAAATTTGGTATTTTGGGTTGTACATGTATTAAAAATGTTCTTAATGATGTATGTCCTTAACCCTTATTGAACTGGGCTATTTTGAGCACCTCACTGACCCCCCCCCCCCCCCCATGATCTCGGCCATCGAATGTCCGATGAAAACGAGAATTTGCATGTTTGTAGATATTTACGTAAGGAACAACATGGTATAATTAGTTTTTTTCCTAATATGCAAATTGTTGTCGTTATAGCCTAATTAATTATGCAAAATGCTAATTAATGTTATGCATTTTACAGAAAACTCTACATATTTGTCTTTAGACTTGTGAAGAATCTTGAAAATGTATTGAATAAATGTTTCCTTTATCTCAAATTCTTGGGTTTCATTATTTTTATGATATTTGAAAATGCATAATTGGCATTAATTAGGAATACGCAAATTACGCATTCATGAATATCAAATCTGTAAATATACAGGGAACTAGAATCATTACAAAAGTTGTCAGACTCCACTTTTTGAATGTTGAAACTCATTATTCATATGCAACTTTTTTTCTAACACAAAATAGTTATTTTGATGTAATTAATAATGATAATTTATGCAAATTTCATGCGATTTTCAAATATTTATTTTCTTATGTATTTTATTGTTTTTTATTTCATATTATATCTATTGTTTTATTTCTAATGTATTCTTTCATTCTGGAATACATCAATTTACTTTGAGAACCATATAACAGCAATTTGATATCAATTCATATCTCCCACTTAGGAAGAAATACATCGAAACCTGTATTCACATTTCTGCATGTACATGAATATGCAATTTTAGCCCTTTTTGATGAAATGCGCATACTAATTGTTATGTAACACCTTATAGGTATATCCGATTTCGACAAAAATTGTATCCGCCCCCTGGACCCCACGCCAATTCGCGACCTGCCAGTGTCACAAATAAGGTATGAAATATGCTCATCTGACGATAATTTAATGTATGAAACCCCTGAGCCTCCGGGGGCTCCGCCCCCTGGACCCCACGCCAATTCGGGTCCTGCCAGTGTCACAAATAAGGTATAAAATCATGCTCATATGACAGTAATTTATTGCCTAAAACCCCTGAGCTTCCGGGGGCTCCGCCCCCTGAACCCCAAGCCAATTCGGGACCTGCCAGTGTCACAAATAAGGTATAAAATCATGCTCATCCGACGATAATTTGATGTATAAAACCCCTGAGCTTCTGAGGGCTCCGCCCTAGGAAAAAAAAACGTGTAAATACACAATAATTTTACCTTTGTTTGGAGATAGGCCCCCCCCCCCCTGGCGTTAAAGGGGGGGGTGCGATTTTTTCGAAATTTCAAATTCAAATCTTTTTTTGGTATTATTTTTTTAAACAAAAGGGGGGGGGTTCCTCAAAAACACACATATAAAAAAGTTAAAGGGGGGGAATTAACCCCCCCCCCCCCCTCCCTGCGTACGCGCCTGACTGATATTAAGAGCTATGTGTATATTTGTTATTGTACCAAATACAATGTTTATTTTATATTTTTTGTTGTATCAGGGATCTGATCAGTGTTCTGTAAAAGCGCTTACTTTAAATAGAAACAGTTACATTATTATGAATAATTACGAGGTGGTCGAAAATTTGTAGCATAGACCTACCTAATCCATGCCCTTCACTTGCCGTTCTACAACAACAAAATTCACAGCCCGACCCTCACTAATGGTGATGAAATGCAAGGTGATAGTAAAAAAAAAATAAAAAAAAATCATCTTTTTCGTCATCATCTTCATCATCATCATCATCATCACCATGATCCATAATCCATAGTCCCATTAAATGGCTCAGTGGTAAAGCAGTGGTCTCGTCACTGGTTCATTACTAACAACACACACATACTTTCTTAGCAGTCAGGTAAAGCAATCACCAAACAATCAATTTCTTTATCTATAACATGTTTACATAGCAATTCGCAAGAAAAACAAATATCGAATGGCCACAACTTGGGGAAAATGTACATTAATATATGTATTTAATTAATTACCATTTAAAAAATTAGTTATCACTGTTTGTATGGAAATTAATAAATCTTCCATTTGCTCAAACACACATAATTACTAAACTGAATTTCTTCCATATTTATCAACAAGTAGGAAACTATTATGGCAGGACATTGTGTTATATCTCAAATTTATTGTGCACACTATATGGGAGAGTCATTGCCAATTAAATGAAACATTTTAGATTCACATTGATCTCAATTTTCAAACAACTACATATACAACTTATTGTCCAATTTCTTTCGAACTATCACTAGTTTTTATCCGTCTTTTGTTTTACCCTTCCACAATTCTACTTGTACTATAATTTTAATGCTTTGTTAAATCTGGCTAAATCTGTGAACTTAGGATGGGGGAGGGGGGGGGGCACTGGTTTGTCCCTTGGCTCATGTGTTGATTCCTTATTGCATGTTTTTAATTAATTACACTTCTGGCCTCTGGTATCATCTGGTATCATTTGCTAAGGATTATCTTTCTTTCTTTTTAATGGGGGGGGGGGGGAGGGGGTTATGGTTAGGATTGGGGCTGCCATTGAGTTTTAGGTTATACTTGGGGTTTGCATAGTGTTTGGTAGAGATTTGTAATGCAGAATATCAACTGTGGAACAATTGTCAATGAAACATGGGACAAAACACATATTAGAATAGATATTGAAATAAATGAAGCTACATGTATTCACAACATTATGAACTGTGAGCCAATCATATATTTTATTCCTCCATATTTACTGAAAAAGTGACATCTTTTTTCACCCAAATACATGTAGGCCTACATTGATTATTATTTTGGGAAAATTATACCTGATTTTATGGAAGGCTTAATCGTCTAAAAAGAAGAATAGTATGTTATGTATTTTACTTTCTTCTTTAAAAATCACCAATAAGTCACAAACCCAGCAACAAAGCAAATAGTAAAAAAGACAAATGTGAGTGCATCTCCAATATGCCTTCACCTTAATTCAGTTAAGGGAAACAAAATGTTTGGAATTCGAAATTTCAAAAACCGTTATCCCAATAGTTTTTATTACACTGAAGTCTATTGGGGAAAATGAGTACCATATGGTAAAACAGGTCACTCAAAGATTTTTACTTTTTTGAGGCACTTCATGATCATTTTGAAGCGCAATTTTCTTAGGGCTTCAATATTACATCATATCACAAACGCTGATAACACGTAGGGCCTTGCATTTCAGATTTGGCATTGTAAAACAATGCCTTTAAGCACTTGGCTTATTCTTGGAATTCATGGAATATCAAGACGATACAAAAATCCTATACTTTCATGTTGATTAATCTTTATGACCTTTGACCCGAAAATTCCAAAATATGATCACTTGTCTTCCTACAGTGATGCTTACCAGTTACAGGTTTTAAATTCACAGGTATAATACAATGTAGCTGGAAATAGTATGGATTTGGCCATAACAAAGTTAAAAACCTTAAATTCCATTTGATCTCCGACACTTGACCTTCTTTTACCCGAGTTCATGGCTCAAATCGTTCTTGAGACATTGCTATAACAGGGCTAAAACCCAAGATTTTCATGGAAATTGTCCTTTATGACAATTGACCTTTCACCTATTTAACCAAAAATCAGTGTCAGTGCCAGTGTCACAAATAAGGTATGAAATATGCTCATCTGACGATAATTTAATGTATGAAACCCCTGAGCCTCCGGGGGCTCCGCCCCCTGGACCCCACGCCAATTCGGGTCCTGCCAGTGTCACAAATAAGGTATAAAATCATGCTCATATGACAGTAATTTATTGCCTAAAACCCCTGAGCTTCCGGGGGCTCCGCCCCCTGAACCCCAAGCCAATTCGGGACCTGCCAGTGTCACAAATAAGGTATAAAATCATGCTCATCCGACGATAATTTGATGTATAAAACCCCTGAGCTTCTGAGGGCTCCGCCCTAGGAAAAACAAAAACGTGTAAATACACAATAATTTTACCTTTGTTTGGAGATAGGCCCCCCCCCCCCCCCCCTGGCGTTAAAGGGGGGGGGGTGCGATTTTTTCGAAATTTCAAATTCAAATCTTTTTTTGGTATTATTTTTTTAAACAAAAGGGGGGGGGGGGGGTCCTCAAAAACACACATATAAAAAAGTTAAAGGGGGGAATTAACCCCCCCCCCCCCCCCTCCCTGCGTACGCGCCTGACTGATATTAAGAGCTATGTGTATATTTGTTATTGTACCAAATACAATGTTTATTTTATATTTTTTGTTGTATCAGGGATCTGATCAGTGTTCTGTAAAAGCGCTTACTTTAAATAGAAACAGTTACATTATTATGAATAATTACGAGGTGGTCGAAAATTTGTAGCATAGACCTACCTAATCCATGCCCTTCACTTGCCGTTCTACAACAACAAAATTCACAGCCCGACCCTCACTAATGGTGATGAAATGCAAGGTGATAGTAAAAAAAAAATAAAAAAAAATCATCTTTTTCGTCATCATCTTCATCATCATCATCATCATCACCATGATCCATAATCCATAGTCCCATTAAATGGCTCAGTGGTAAAGCAGTGGTCTCGTCACTGGTTCATTACTAACAACACACACATACTTTCTTAGCAGTCAGGTAAAGCAATCACCAAACAATCAATTTCTTTATCTATAACATGTTTACATAGCAATTCGCAAGAAAAACAAATATCGAATGGCCACAACTTGGGGAAAATGTACATTAATATATGTATTTAATTAATTACCATTTAAAAAATTAGTTATCACTGTTTGTATGGAAATTAATAAATCTTCCATTTGCTCAAACACACATAATTACTAAACTGAATTTCTTCCATATTTATCAACAAGTAGGAAACTATTATGGCAGGACATTGTGTTATATCTCAAATTTATTGTGCACACTATATGGGAGAGTCATTGCCAATTAAATGAAACATTTTAGATTCACATTGATCTCAATTTTCAAACAACTACATATACAACTTATTGTCCAATTTCTTTCGAACTATCACTAGTTTTTATCCGTCTTTTGTTTTACCCTTCCACAATTCTACTTGTACTATAATTTTAATGCTTTGTTAAATCTGGCTAAATCTGTGAACTTAGGATGGGGGAGGGGGGGGGGCACTGGTTTGTCCCTTGGCTCATGTGTTGATTCCTTATTGCATGTTTTTAATTAATTACACTTCTGGCCTCTGGTATCATCTGGTATCATTTGCTAAGGATTATCTTTCTTTCTTTTTAATGGGGGGGGGGGGAGGGGGTTATGGTTAGGATTGGGGCTGCCATTGAGTTTTAGGTTATACTTGGGGTTTGCATAGTGTTTGGTAGAGATTTGTAATGCAGAATATCAACTGTGGAACAATTGTCAATGAAACATGGGACAAAACACATATTAGAATAGATATTGAAATAAATGAAGCTACATGTATTCACAACATTATGAACTGTGAGCCAATCATATATTTTATTCCTCCATATTTACTGAAAAAGTGACATCTTTTTTCACCCAAATACATGTAGGCCTACATTGATTATTATTTTGGGAAAATTATACCTGATTTTATGGAAGGCTTAATCGTCTAAAAAGAAGAATAGTATGTTATGTATTTTACTTTCTTCTTTAAAAATCACCAATAAGTCACAAACCCAGCAACAAAGCAAATAGTAAAAAAGACAAATGTGAGTGCATCTCCAATATGCCTTCACCTTAATTCAGTTAAGGGAAACAAAATGTTTGGAATTCGAAATTTCAAAAACCGTTATCCCAATAGTTTTTATTACACTGAAGTCTATTGGGGAAAATGAGTACCATATGGTAAAACAGGTCACTCAAAGATTTTTACTTTTTTGAGGCACTTCATGATCATTTTGAAGCGCAATTTTCTTAGGGCTTCAATATTACATCATATCACAAACGCTGATAACACGTAGGGCCTTGCATTTCAGATTTGGCATTGTAAAACAATGCCTTTAAGCACTTGGCTTATTCTTGGAATTCATGGAATATCAAGACGATACAAAAATCCTATACTTTCATGTTGATTAATCTTTATGACCTTTGACCCGAAAATTCCAAAATATGATCACTTGTCTCCCTACAGTGATGCTTACCAGTTACAGGTTTTAAATTCACAGGTATAATACAATGTAGCTGGAAATAGTATGGATTTGGCCATAACAAAGTTAAAAACCTTAAATTCCATTTGATCTCCGACACTTGACCTTCTTTTACCCGAGTTCATGGCTCAAATCGTTCTTGAGATATTGCTATAACAGGGCTAAAACCCAAGATTTTCATGGAAATTGTCCTTTATGACAATTGACCTTTCACCTATTTAACCAAAAATCTAATCACATTTGTCTTCCTTTGGTGATACATACTTACACCAAGTTTGAAGCTCATACCTCAAGTGGTTCTTGACATATCAAAATGAGGCTGAAATCTACAATTTCTGATATTGACCTTTGACCTACTTAACCCAAGATCTAACCAGATCATTTTTCTCCGTCACCATCTATGGTAGACTGATTCATATTAAACAAAACTAGGTAAATAAAATTAATTAGGTTGAAATTATCCATTTCCTGTTATGTCACTTTCATGTTACCATATCTCAAATAGTGCATTTTTGTTCTCTCTGAAAAGGTCATATTTGATTATTGTAACATGGAACTTTTGAGAACTGAAGGGTAATAGAAAAAGGCATTTCAGAAAATCATACCATTGTAGGCCAAATTATTGTCTTCCAATAAATATTAAATGATTAAGGAGCAATAAAAAGTACATTAACTTTCTCCTAAATTAATAAACGATTAAATAAATGAATAAATTTTATAAATACTTAAATCAATCAGTAATGAATTTTTTTCTAAAGTTAACAAAATAACATCTATTAACTTGTTGCTATTGACATGCAATTCCATTTCTCTTCTGTCTGTTTGCATATTTCTTAATTTCTATAATGATGTACAACATAGAAACATGATTTTTTTTTCTTTCTTTTAGAACACATACAATCCCGCCCAACCCTATACACTGGTGACCCTAATTTCCCCATTATCATCATCTGATATTTTCAGCATTGCTCTTCCTGAGTCTGACAATGACAATGCTGTTCTTTGCTTCTTTGAGACGCCACCAGCGGCCAAGGCGATGCTCCTGCCCTACACCGGCAACAAGGAATGTCCCATCACTGGAAAATTGCATGGCATTTACAAAGCCCTCCTGGAAGAAAAAACAACATAACAAATCAATTTGCTAGCAAGCACTTTGTAACTGGAAGCTTTGCAAATAGAAACTTTGGAAGAGTCAATGTGATCCTCACTGATTGGGCCCTCGACACCTAGCAGTCTGTATCGTGGCCTAAGGTTGCCTACACAATCCATTAATGATAATACCTTTCCCTTGACCATGTCATGTTCCATTTACTTTAAGTGTACTAATCACTGTTACAGGTTTCGCTCTTGATGGAAGGAGTTCCATGTGGATATATTGTTTTTAAAATATGAGCTTCAATCTATACTTGAGGTTTTATGTTATCCTTTTATGTTTTCATACTCCATAACTGTTTATCAACAGAGTAATGAAGTGCTAACATCATATTTTCTTGGCGTCCAGGTTACTGGTTCTAAACAACAGAGCCTGCACGAGAGGTTCACAGCAAAATCATTCAAGCAAAAGGCTGGAGCAGGGCGAAGGGGCCGATGTGATCACCAACACCATTATTTAGCACAAATTTGTTTGAAACCAGCAACCTTGACAACTTGTCCAGTAGGATGTCACACTTTGGTACTCTATAGAATGCCAGGTTAAGATTTTTTAGGTTGATTTTATACCTTCTAGCTACACACAAATTATTTTAAGGTGATTGGTAGGTACACGTAAATCAGTCGATTGCTTCTTTTTTTTTAACCATAAAAATGATGAATGCTAGCTTTCTGATATAGTCCCTAGTCTTCTAATCATGTACATCTTATATGCCAATTCTAAATAAAGGGCAATTTAATTGATTCAGATCACTGAGCAAAACACTATTCCTCTTACGAACTAAAATAGGATTGCCAATTTGTTCTGCATTTTAACCCTATTTAGCCGGGCTATTTTGAAACTGCATAGCCCAGGGGGGGGCTTCTAAGGCCCCCCCCCCTATGATCTCGGCCGTGAAATGACCGATCGCCGCGAAAATTTGCATACATGTCAAGTGAAGTGTATAGAATACTATGGGAATTTCAATTTTTTGAAAAATTCACTCATTTGCATATTTATGGTAATTTATGCAAATAAGGACATCAAATTCACATTTTTGCCCATAAATCAGACATTATTCATATTTAAGCATTCTTTTTCACTACATATATTTTTGAGACCATTTGGAATAATATTACAACACAAAAAATTGAAAAACCAGGGTTATTCCTTATGTTATCTATTGTTTTGATAATTTCTTATGTATTTCTTTGTTTTTTAACTTTTGTATTTTATTGTTTTTGTTGTTTTATTTCATTTTCAACTATAATTCAACTATTTTGACCCCAAAATAAACACCTTAACTATAAACAAGACCAAATAACCAATGTTTTATCTCTTTATTTGAAAAATGAGATTTCCATATGTTTTGTACACAAATCACAAAAATGAGCCATTTACGGGCTGACATGCTAAGACAAAAGGACACGTGACTTTGTAATGGTAGATCCGATTTTCGAAAAATTTCTTTCAAAAGATGCGCAAGACTCGAAAGAAAAAAGTCACAAAATTTCAGTGCAAGATTTTCTTGCGTTAAAAAATTATCGCGAAAAATGTCGAGGGGGGGGCTTCTAAAGCCCCCCCCCCCCCCCCCGGGCTAAATAGGGTTAACCCTAAAAGGGACATGGGGCATCACAATCCTTCCCCCACCCCCACCCCCATATCAGGCATCACAATACGTATGAGGATAATTTTTTGGCACTGAGCTTTCATGACTTTATTTCCTTGTCTCAAGTATCTTTCGATACAAATTTGGACCAACAGGTACTGTATAGCATAAAAATCATCACGCTGTGAGTGGCCACAATTAACACTTCCTGTATGTATTGTACACAATTAAAAATTGTCAATTATTAGATATGTGACTAGTTAATTAAGCAATAATTCAAAATATTTGAGATATATAGATATGAAACGTCATGGGTTATTTTCTCTACAGGATACAAAATCTGTATGCCAAGTTTCAGACTTTTTTGTTGTCCGTCAATGGCTGAAATCCCGGGAGGGGGGTGGAGGTGGAATACACCACACCCCCTCTGCTAATAGAGCACCAAAATAACCTAGCCATTTTAGGGTAACATATAAAGTCTGTTGTTTTCAATATACTGCCTTAATAAACCATTATGTAAACTTATTTTAATTCTTTGTACGTATGTAAAAATGTGAGCAAAACAAATTTTCCAATATTGGACAATAAATTGAAATTGAAATTGAAATGAAATTATATATTTGATTTGCTTACCATTGTGACCTGGAAAGTTGGAGACAGTGTCTTGTAGCCCTCGGAACACTGCCAGAATCTAATGGTCCCATCTTTGGATCCTGCTGAGACAAACACACTTTCATTTCAGTTCATCATCCCTAACAAACCATCCGCAGTCAAAAGTATCACAAACAATATCAGATTTAAGTTCATCATTTTCACATCACTCTGAAGCAGAAATACAACTAGTATCATATCATATGTATGATCATATAACTCATGCAATATTATGCATTTACACAATAATTAGAAGTATTTTTCCACACACGAAGATTCTTATAAACCTGGGAGTAATGATCGAAGGTACGGGATGGGGATCATGTGCATCTTTTTCAACTCCAATACTAAATATTGACCATTGTGTATTAAAGTATACATGATATAAGCTATTCTCAGTGGGTCACCTGCAAATCATCTTGTTTTTATTAGAGATTGCTATGTTGTGAAAGTACCACAAAGCTACACAATGCCGCACTTCTTTGTTTTAACAGACTCTGCTCATAAACTAACAGTACACAATACATAATAAGAAAATGAATACATGTATTCAAATATGATTAACAATCTGTGAAACCGGTATACAAAGAAAGCCCATGGAAGACAAGAAAAGGGGTCTCAATAAGCTTGTCATCTTTACAGGTTCCTTTAATACACGTTTCCATTAAAAACTGTTTTCAAGGCCGATTTTAAAATACCGTATTTTCCGGCGTAAAGGCCGCAGTATTTTCGGGTGAGAAAAAATCAAAAAGTCGGGGTGCGGCGTATACGCAACAACAACAAAATTCAGCGGTCAAAACATCACGTCCATTTGCACGTATGGGACTATAGGAACGGTAGCATGACTAGACAACGGTACAGGACAATTCTAGAATAACTCCACACAACTTACCGACAATTTTATGTTGCATAGTTGACATGAAGACGAAAAAACTTATTTTTCTAATAAAATCTGCCGATAGATCTAGATCTAAGTCCGTACCATTGCATCGCCAAAAAGTAAACAAAGGGACAGGCCGTTATTTACGGAGCTAGCTGCCGCGCAACGCAACTGCGCAGGTCGAAAAATGCTATTTCGGATTACACCGCACATCGAGGAAGGGGTATTGTAGGATACCAAATCTGCGTACGATACAGTACTAGCTTAAAAGTAGATGAAGATCTGCTAAATTATGATCATTTTTGAGGTTAACTTCTTGTTGATTTATAAGAATATTGATGAAATTGGTATAGTTTGTAAAAAAAAAAGAGTGTTCTACAAGAAAATTACGATCATTTTGTTTGGTCCGTTTTTTTTCTCTCTCTCTTTTTTTTTTTTTTTTTTTTTTTTTTTTAGTTTTTTTTTTTCCCTCTACGAAATGTCAAAGTTGGGGGTGCGGCCTATACGGCGGTGCGGCCTTTACGCCGGCAAATACGGTAATGTGGCCTTTATAGACAGGTGGTCTTTATATACAAGAGGTCACTGAAGCAGGTTTGACTGTATTTGCATATTCACAACACTAACCAGTGTCCATCTGAGATAACTCACCTGATGCTACAAGGTCGGTTCCTTGCAATGCTGCAACACATGATATCCAGTTCTGTTTGGTCTTGCTTCCCTCAGATGTCCCAACCGGTCCAGGGTGAGCATTCCGTGTTATGCTCAAAGGTTTCTTCTTCATGACACTCCACACGGCAATGGACCTGGTAAGAAAGAACCACACCCAAATGAAATGGAAATGATGAACATGTACAGGCAAACCTGTCTATTGAGACCACCCGAGAGAAACATAGAAAGTGCCCACTGTAGACAGGTGGCCTTTCTAGACAGGTTCTACAACAAACGTTTCTTTCTTGAGGGGGATAAAACACATGTTTTTGTATCTTATAGCAGAGAGCTCAGTGACTACCCGTAAGTCCTTAGTTATGCACAGTAGCCATTCATTTACACTTTAAAAAAACTGTGGCAGTCTTTTTTCTGGCGGTTTATCATATCCAAACAAGCCTTAGGACAGGTCTGACTACATATATTCAACAGGGATGTAGTCAGTTATGAGTCGCGGAACTGCAAAAAAAAAAATCAATAGGTTTTGTACATGTCACTCGGTTTGAGGCCAAGGCCACTGAAATATGGCCTTGAGGCCAGACTTGAATTCAAAACTGATATTAATGTTGTTTTCAAAATGTAAAGTTAGGCAGAAGTGACTTCCAAACAGACCTTTGAGGAAATAATTCATTAAAGACATAATTCAGCAGTACAGCCAAACTTAGACAATGCTATAATCAATAAAAAAATTGCTAGGTCATTACATTATTTTCTACAAATATTGAAAACACTGTTAGATTTTTAACCATAGAAGTCTTTATCCCAATCAATGGAAATGTTATGAAAATACTAACATCCATATAACTCCATTATAACAGCTAATCTTTGCACTGTCTCCTGTACAACATGTCTTTTTAACATTCATTTAATCCAAAAATTAAAAATCTTTGATTAACGATGGTGGTTAATTGGAGAATGAACTGTTCGTCAATAGTCCTTTCAAGTAGACATACATCAAACAAGACACATTGCACAGGATCACTAATTACATGATTACATTATTTTTATTATATTACTTCTAGAAACTTCTGATTACTGATGCAAGAAAGATCGAAGGACACTGACTTACCCATCTTCTGAGCCAGAGATGAAATGATCTTCATTGATAAGTTTGACACAGTCAATGGAACCTCTGTCAAAAAACAAAAATACTAGCATTTAACAAATATGACAAGATATATGCAAACTTGGTAGTGACTCACAAAATATGCATAAATCTCATGGAGAATAAGAAAACACATCAAAATATATGTTGAAATGTTGAAATGTTGAAATCCAAGAATGCTCAAAGTACAATTATTACACTGACTTTAGTCCTGCTATCCAAAGGCTCTGAAAGGATTCATTAAGGAAAAAATTCCTACCAGGTATTCATTCACTACACCTGGGTGGAGAGTGGCAAATATAGATATAGTGAAACCTGTCTTTAATAGCGACCATCTGTCCATAGTGACCACTTTAAATTCCTTCATGAGATTTCATGTAGTTAAGAACCTGTACACAACGACCTATTGCCTATTAAACGCAAACAGCGGCCACTCATTTTGCTTCCGCTGGCCACCGAAAAATGCCCATCAAATGACCGCTAGCGCCAGCCGTGTAGTGACCAGCAACAGCAGCGCTTGAGTAATTTCGTTCACAGCTAGGCGATCCAAGCTTTCATTAAAAACTTCAATCAAAACATTCAATTACCAACAGGATATTGTTTCTTGCACATTTCATTATGGGCTGTTAATTAAGGTTTAAAAAATGCCCTTCTGGCTCTAAACATACGACTTCACATGATGGTATAATCACATTTGGTACATTAAAACAAAATTCATTTCATTTTACGAAGTACTTTAACATTGCTAAAAAGGAGAGGTAAATGACAACAAACTTACGAGTGGCCGTTAAAGATAAGCTGCGATTCTTCTAGAACCTTCCATACCCTGATAGAGCTGTCTCTCCCTCCTGATGTAATGGAACGGTCCCTTGTCAAGCTATCAATACCTGTTATAGCATCTTGATGTCCAAATCTGAGGTCATGCAGAAAAACAGGCAAATAATATTTGTTATACAACACCTACGTGGATCCTTGTCAGTTGATTGGAGGATTGTTGGTCACATGATATTCAATTGCACGGTCCCTTGTCAAGCTATCAATACCTGTTATAGCATCTTGATGTCCAAATCTGGGGTCATGCAGAAAAACAGGCAAATAATATGTTATGCTTCAGTTCGTTGACCTGTGATTGTGGATACTGGATAGTATTAGGAATCTGACCATTTGCATATTTGACTTGATAATTATTAAAAATCGATTTGTTATTCTTCTTCTGTCATTTTTTTTCTTTCAGTCATGATACCACTCGTTAACCTACATCAGTTCACATTTCACAGATATTCCACTGAAATCTTAATAACTATACTGCAGGATGAAGTAGGTCAAGTTTGGTCAGGATGAAAAGTAATATTATTCCTCAGCCATAGAGCCACTTTACAAACCAAAACGGAAGAAATTTTTAAAATTGGAGTTTGATTGTAATCCATTATAAACAGGTTCTCAGAATATTGTGATAACAAACTATTTTTCAAATACATGTATGACCCTTTGATCTTTGACCTCATGACCCTAAAATTTTACTAATTCATTGGCTCTGCAAAATACATACCTGTCTTGAGTTTGATGGTATTCTGTCCATCAGTTCTAATGATAATGCGATCACAAGCTATTTTTGCATATATACTGAGCCCCATGACCTTTGACCCTGTGACCCCCAAATCTAATCAGTTCATTGGCTCTGCAAGATACGTACATGACCTAAGTTTAGCAGGAATCCATCAATTGGTTCTTGAGACAACACCATTACGAGAACGGGACGTACGGACGGACAACCCGAAAAACATAATGCCTCTAGCTACTTTGTAGCGGAGGCATAATAATTTAGAGTTTAAACCATAGTTGCAGGGCACATATGCCCGAATCGTGTAGTCCCATGACCCTAATTCTGTGTGCGGTGCCTTCCACTGTGCAAGGTTTTTAACGAGCTTGTGTCAATTTCTCATCATATAATTCTAAAACCCCACATTATACACCAATGCTTAATACGTACTACATAATTCACCTCACCAAATAATTTCTTTAGTGTCTTTCAAAATGTAAAAACATGATTGGAACTCCGCTATATTTATCATAGTGTACTAATCACCAAATATAATTTGCTCTGTAAGTTGAGGATTCTATGTCAGAGAATTCCAAATATAAGCGTTAAATATTAGTTGTATAAAGAGGTATTACAAATTAAATACACAAACAAGAAAAGTTCAAAGGACTTGTGAGTAGACTAATAATAATAATAATATTTAGCTTTTATAAATATATAATCAACACAAATATAGGTACTGGCATAGAATAGGCCCCACAGTTCAAGTCCAACTTGGGTTCCACGTGCAGGTATGTATTTCATTTCTTTTTCTTTCTGTTATGTTCTTCATACTCCTCATCCATTACCCAATAAAATGCAGAGTAGAGTATTTTTCAGGTTGATTTTATACATCATGGCTGTACACAAATAGGTGATTGGTACACACAAAAGATTTGCCCTGGAGGGCTCTTCCAAATAAGAAAATAAGATGTCTTCTTGTTGTTGACTCACAGTGTTTCTACATAAGCCATCTCATCCAGATTCCAAATCTTCACCGACCGGTCATGTGATGCACTGAATAGCTGATGGGTGCCCTTACGGAAAGCTAGGCCCTGTGCAAAATGAGATATGATGCTGAGCAATACAAGAGAGGTACTAACAAAATAGGAGGAATAACTCAATTAACAGCACATTCGGGCACGACTCGGAATACTTGCTTGAGCATGAACCTAAAGTTCCACTGAGGCTGAGTCAACGTAGGACCCTCTGACTAGCCAAATCGCATCATTCATACTATTTCATAATTTTTCTCAATCTACTTAGTACTATATATATTTCAAACAGAAACTGGACACCTTTTGAATTAACTGAATACATAATCCAGACAGTTTGTGAAAACAATAAAAACAAACATTTCATTTTCTAGCCTACATTCCATCTCGATAATAATTAACCCTGAAATAGCATAAACTGTAAAAACACTTTATAAATGGATGCAGGATTACAACATAATGTATCTGTATTGTCAGAATAAACATTTTTATGGCCATCTCTGATAATTTATTGAGGGCAGGCACAATAGTATAGAACTTCTTCTTTACTATATCATGAGAAAAAAAGGAGGAAAAAATCATATTGGGGAGATTATTCATGAGAGTCTAATTTAGAAGGGGGGGGGGGGAACATCATACATTTCAATGACTTACTGATATAGCATCCCGATGACCTTTGAATGTGTGTTTGAGACCACATGTTTGAGGATCCCATACATGGATCAACTTATTTCTGCATCCAGACACCTAAATCATCATAAAGAAAATGGAAAAAATGGGATGGGGGAGGTTATTTATGATGTAAAAATAAATGGGTTAAAGATAAAGGTGAGTTCTGGTCATCCGATTGCATTGTGAAAGAAACGGTGTGGACTGGATCATAAAAAGTTGATCATGTAGCATGTAAGTATTGGTGTGTACTGCAAAGTTCTGGAGTCATCAAAATCATGATAAATTTAGCCCAGTCTTGGTAAAGTAACAAGCACTGTACACAGAAAGATGTATATGGGACTACACAAATGGTGTCGGGGCTACCAACCTTGATTTCCTAATATTTCTATGCTCATTACTCAGCCAGTATACATTTTCTACCAAAATTGTTTGGCAAATGACATTTATTTGTAATCTTGAACATTCAGTATAAGTTTCCTTTTATCTGTGAGAACTTATTTCCTTTTTTTACCAGAACTCACCTTTATCTTTAACAGCTATAGGAAAATGTAAAGTAATTGCATTCCTAGTGGCAATTATGTTTGTTGTAAGTAAGATTCATCAACTTGCCATATCACAATTGTGTGAATTTATAAATATATCAACAGCAAACTCTGATTCACTGTAAGATTTGTATGCAAAATTTCAGACTTGATTTACCCATGCGAGACACCTCCTAAATAAAATTTCTGATCATTTTTTATCCATTTTAGTCATTATTAACAATTGGTGCCACTGCTTTCATTGAGGCGACCATCAAAAGTAATTTTCTTTGTACATTTTGTTAAATGCATTAAGAAAATGGCGCACTTTCAGAAGATAAGTACCGGTACATGAATCAATGACTTTCAAACTCGTCTGCATAGCTCTGACCCTTCTCAGGAGCTCCATGCTTCCGTTTACTCAACTTTACTATATTTCATTTTCAGAGGACTTTCAAACAAAGATTTTGATCAGAAAAACCCTTTATTTTTCTTGTTTGGATTGATGTCTCAATGAGGGAAGGGCACTTACTAAGAGAGTGTCATCTGAGGAAATAGCCAGAGCTAGAATATGAGCTGTATGTCCTATGTGCTTGTCCTCCGTTCCTTTCCTTCCACCTGCAATCTTACGTTCTTTCTTCCCGGTTGCAGCGTTCCCTTTCAGGAAAAAGAGATCAATGGAGGAGAAAACTAATGAACTGCTGCATCAATATATTCTTTGAAATTGAAGGGCAAAAACTGAAGACTGTTCATAAAAATATTGCAAATATTATATAAGCGCATACAGATATTCAGGGGTAAGCTGTGGTGTTTCTTTTTAAACGTGTATTACAATGAGTGGCAACTGCACACAGCAAATGTCCTATGCGTACTCATTGACCTTTCTGTTATAAAATACAGAAAAAGTGAAATGTAAATGTATTTCACTTAGATGAAGATGTCCATTTGGGGGGCAGTTTAGATTCTATCAGACAGAGTGACCGCCATAGGATTTTAAACAAATTATGAGTAAAGTTTCTACAAGTATTACTATCTGCCAAATGCTATTGACATACAAATTTACAAGTATGACAACCATTCTAAAAAAGACCTAACTACACAATTTTCAAGAACCAAATCACGGCTTTTACTAAATTTATCTTCATCTATAACCCAATATGGGTGGCAGAGGGGAACATTTATTTTCCCCATCTGCAAATAACAATGCAACCCATTAGTTATTAGATACAGCTGTAACTGATGTTACCATTACCATAGGAATATATACAACATGATTCAGTAACCATAAATCTGTATCAACAATAATTCAACAAATTGCAAGCTTTGTAGCTGAATGCCAAGTAACTTACATTTAATTATGGAGCAATCTTTGCTACCACTGAAAATATACTTGTTGTCTGATGATATAACCATGCATGTGATGGCCAGCTGGTGACCTCGCAATACACAGAGGTCATCACTAGAGGGTGCTGTGTACTCTGATGCAACAAGCTTCTGAAGTTTCCCACTCTGTTCCAACTTTGGTGTATTAAAAAGTCATGTGCATGAAAATGAAAGACGTAAGGGAAATGTTGATGAAAGAAATAAAGTAAGATGACTTGAAAACTCTCAGGCATATTGTAAAATTGAATACTAGTAGGTTGGATGTACAAGAAATTGAATACAATATTCCTACCTGTCAATCACGAAAGACAATTAGAACTCTTATTTCCATTCTCTATTCCCTTTTCTCCCTCAAAATATACAAGTTAATATTACATATCATTGGTTCCAAGCCAAAAGGAGGTCAACTTCTCTACTTTATCACAGAGTTAACACCCTTCTGGCTCTTAACAGACGATAAATGTTACAAAAATCACATATTTAAACTAAATTTAACAATAATACATTTTGAAAGAAGGCAGTTGAAGTATACCCATGTGGGTATCACTTCTACGTACATGCAGGAATTGCATTAAGGCCCGTTCACCGTGACACAGAAAATATAAACTAGTGAATAAATGGAAAGTGGAGATGATAAAAGGTAGCTGCGCATATAAACATGTACTCACTTGTCTGTGTATTTAAAAGATACAGAAATGTGAAGTGCATGACACTCTTTGAATTAC
Source organism: Strongylocentrotus droebachiensis (assembly GCA_035222895.1). Taxonomy (NCBI): domain Eukaryota; kingdom Metazoa; phylum Echinodermata; class Echinoidea; order Camarodonta; family Strongylocentrotidae; genus Strongylocentrotus; species Strongylocentrotus droebachiensis. The sequence goes on from JAVYIG010005658.1 coordinate 35,072, forward strand.
CAAGCAATTTATGTGAATGCGCCTTAAGAAGTGAGGCTGACATCACGTACTCACCAGCTCTGACTTTAGCCTGTGTGCTATAGCATCCCTGTCTGGGGTGAGGGAATCTTCAACTTCCTTTTCTACAAAAGAAATAAAACACTCCTCAACTTTATTACCACTTATCATTTGTCTATGAGGAAAGAAGTATGTTAAATGTATTACAAAGTTTTGGTATGGGGTCATGAATTTGGTTCAAATTAACATATTGGGAGCATATGCGTTCCTACAATATACATTGATCGTTGTCCCGGTTGAAATCGAGTCTAAAGTTATGAAATTATAAATAATAAACTCTTTTATGTTGTATAGCTCCCTCTCAAGGTCAAGATATCAATTTAGCTATGAAACAATGTTTCTCGACTAAAATCGACCGATTAGCTATTCCCGTTTGGAAATTACATATCCCAACTACATATTCCGAGATTTTCATGGTCGCAGCTACCATTGTACGGCCATAGGCGCTATTTGAAATTTATCAGAATTTATCAGGAGCACCAGTAAATTTTTATATTAAATTTTTCTCGAAAATAGAAGTTTTTTAGGGGCTATTTTTTTTAGTGCTTATAATACATCCACAGGGGCATCCAAATATATCAAAATTGTAAAGATTCACTATCCACCCAATTTTCAAAATTTTCCAAAACTTTGTATTACCTTTAATATCGGTGCTACTTATACAAGAATGGAATATATTCAATAAAGTGATTCAATCAATATCCTGGTTCATTGCGAGTGGGTCTACTTATTAGGCAAATTTATCATAAGATTTAGATAGGACATTGAAGATAATGGTGACAAGCCAAATTGGAGGTAATAACTGTGCATGAACACATATAAAATCATGAGTGCAATTCATCAAATTATTTTGTAAAACCCATAGATCTATATTTTGATGAATACCGGATAAGTTTATGCGCCCATGAACGTCATGTGATCATTATTAAACCATTCCCTACAGGAACCACTTGGCTCCTTTATTAAGTCTACAAAAAAAAGAGAATTCAGTAGTCAAAAGGTTAATTTATACACCCATGGCATGTTCCTTGATAAACCCACAAAAGAAATATTTCTCACAGGAGATTTTCTGAAACCTTTTTCCATCACTTTGGGAGTTATTATTCTACGGTGAGAGCTCTCAACCTTTACAATATCTGTGGATATTTGGGTCATTTGGGACAAGTGCCAATACTGAACTGGGGGGGGGGGTGTTTCACAAAGATCCTAAGTCGAACTTAACTCTAAGTTGGACTTCAAAATGATGGAGAGCCATTTGTAGCATTAAAATTAATTTTTTCCGAAAGCGAAAATTGAAGTATTGTAGACTTTTCAAAAATTTCACATCAAGTACATGAAATATCCTTGATAATGGAAAATATGAATGATTTGAATCAAAATGTTATGCCTTTTGAAATAACTTTTACAAAATATTTTCAATGATGCTAACAGCATTCCATAATTGTTAAGTCTAACTTAGAGATAAGTTCAACTTAGGATCTTTGTGAAACACCCCCCTAGTCTACATGTACACTGATTGTTAATGGTTGAATTCTTACTTATTTGTAATCCTCAAGACCTCAACCCATTGATATCATTCTTGACTATTATATTTCAATAATCAATATGAAATACACATCATGCGGTAGATAGCCAGTGTACTAGTGTACCAGGAGAGTGTTTCACAAAGATTAAGAAAGACTTTAAGTGCCGTTCATGCCATTGTTTTCTCTCACCATTTACTAGCATTGGTCTCTCAAGGGACATACAAATCATGGTCACAAATCTACAGGATTTACATTTTTGATAGTGCATTATTGAAGGAAAAGATATTATCCAAAGATCAAAACGGTCAGGGCAACCAGTGGCCTGAATGGCCTGCCATAGTTAAGTCCAATTTAAAGTCACTTAGTCTTTGTGAAACATTCTCGAGTGTACAAGATGATATACCTTCTGCTTCTAACTGTGCCAGGTACTGCTTGGTGAGGCGAAGACGTTTCTCCTGGGCTGTCTCCTGCTCCTCCTCGTCATTCTCTGATGGAGCATCACTAGAACCACGCCCCTCATCATCATCAGGGCTTCAAGATAAGAAAGGGTAAAGCATCAAGGTAATAATGTTCAACTAAGGACTCTCCAAGTTTCGGAATATAAATAGAGGCTGCATACACATGGACTTGACGATTTCAGAACAATCAGAAAAGTTAAAGTACCTAACCTTGTAACCGATAATCGGATAGGGGGCCGACCGCTGGCCGATCAGGTGAAATCGGATGATAAATTCTGATAAATTGCTGATCAATGAAAAGGATTGGAATTTAAAAAAAAAAATAACTACTGGTATTCAAAAAAGTCGAAAATGTTCAAGTTTGGGGCTATCAAATACTGAAAAAGCACTCAAAGCTGGGATTATTTTGTCGTTTGGAGTTGTTGTAGACCATGTTCGTTGATATTAAGAGCCTTTTCATAACTTTGAAATTAATAGTATTAGTCCAAGTCATATACCCTTACCACTACCACTAAAAAACTTACAAATGAGGAAAAATTCAATTCAATTCTACACTTTCCTTATTTGATTACTTTGTCTAGTTTCAAGTTTTTAGCCCACTGGGTCACATGTTATAGTTTCTTAGGATTGGAAGTGTGTTATTGACCACATTAATGTACATGAATTTCATTATTTTATTGAATATCACTAGAGTACAATTAAACAGATATTACCCCAAAAAACACTTTTTAGATGACCTACCCATCAATGTCAGAATCACTCAGAATCTCTTCATCATCCAGCTTCTGGAGCTTCTTCTTCTTAGTTGGATTGTTGCTATCCTTAGAGAAAACCTTAAAATGAAAAGGAAAGACAAACAAGTGAAGAATCTCTACCAGTGAATATCTCTTTCATTTTTCAGCTTAAGGTCGCCAGTTGCCAAACAAAATCCCTTTGCAGCCAGAAGTCTGTCACCATAGACAGTAGGGGCGCTGGTCCGAGAATGAGGATCGTCCTCATAAACGAGGATATCCTCATAAACGCGGACAAAATGCGTCCTCATAAACAAGGATCGTCTGCATTTTCGCGGACGTTTTTTTTCATCAGCGCTCTGCGGTTTCGGGTTACCGAACCGCCCGCTGGCAATGCCAAATTTGGATTACCCAGGGGAAAATAACCCTAGTTGACCGTCTAATTTTATGGGTTGTCCGTCCTCACAAGGATTTATTGCTAAAAATGTGAAGGTCTCTGTACAAAGTCAATGTAAAATGCATAACAAAAATCATCCCGGAATCTGTTTTTTGCATCGCCAATGTGCCGTTCAAAAATATATGGAACATCTGCTTTTTTGCAGACGATCCTTGTTTTTGAGGACGCATTGGTCCGCGTTTACAAAGACGATCTTCGTTTATGAAGATGATCCTTATTCTCGGAAAAGGGCCCCTACTGATACTGATCCGGTCTCTCAATTAGGAATGACTAATCTTTAATACTTAGACCTAGACCTATATAATATTGGATGCTTATTTTGGCCAAAGTTTTGTGACCATATATGGCCACAACGTTTGCAAAAGAGACCCTATTGTTGGCTTCTATCTCTAGACTAAAGAGTTTATAGAACTCTACCCAATATGTTAAGACTAAGAGGCTAACGAATGAAAGAGTCAAACTTCAAAGAGACAGAAATTTTCGGTCTAGATCTAGATCTTGGCTGGTTTGTCTTCGTTTGAGACTTCTCATTTAAATTTGCTGGATTAAACGGTAGATCTACACCTACCGCAAAGACCAAGTCGGATAATTTGGAGCGACGCGACGCGCGACCCATCCCCTAGCCCCATGCATTTCCCAGATGCTACACCGGGGGCGCGCTGGCTGGGTACCCCACTGGCTGGCCGATGCAAAAAGCCGTGACACGAGAGTGAGACACGTGCGTGCTCAGCTCAGTTGACAACGACATTAGCTTCATACGTTTCTAAACATATCTTCATGAATCATCAATAATTTTCTTAAATACCAGTAAAATAAGTACCTTTTTGGATTTACTTGCTGGTGCCCTTTTCCTTGCTCCTCGAATAAAGAAAGACATTTCAGTTTCACTGCAAATTTGTGTCGGGAGCTTGAGAATGAGATGTTTACTCACACACGTACACACAGTGCAGTGTGGTAGCCATATAGAGCGTGGAAATCTAACCTGCTAGGTTCAACAACAATTTGACAAGTAACAATGATTGGTATATGCACGTCGCACTCACTGTACTGCGCTACCCAATATTTTTTTTAATAACGTTATACTTATACCGATACAATGATAAATGTTTTAGGAGCATTTCATGTTCGTGTATATTAACCGCGGTTCATTCACTCGACTCATCTAGCTCATGCACAGGATGAGCAGGTCGGTTTTATAAAGCCTTTTAGCCCTAAGTATTAGCTAGATCTAGGGCCCAGTTTTTCTACAAGCGCCTGATTTAAATTTGTTTAAATTCATTAAAATCAAGATGGGGGCTTCAAGATTTTTTTCAGGGGAGCTAATTGTTCCCTTAAAAACTTGACGCTGAACCATTGGCGGATCCAGGGGGCCCGCCCCCACCCCCCCCCCCCCTTGGAAAAAAAAGAAGGGAAGAAAAAGAAGGGGGAAAAAAGAAGGAACTTAAAAAAGAAGGGGAAAAAAAGAAGGGGAAAAAAAGAAGGAAAAAAAAAGGAAAAAAAAGAAGGACAAAAAGGGGGAAAGAGGTTTGTTTTTTTGATGAAAAAAGGTGTTCCTTTTCCCACTTTTATCACAGAGAAACAATAGTTTAATTAAGTTAAGTCTAACGTTAACGTTAATTTGTTATTAAAATGTAGAGTACAGCCCTTGGCTAGCTTAGGCCTAATTTAGGTCGTAACTGTTACTGTTTGAAAATCTTAAGACGGTTTTCACGGTTAGACCAAGTAATTGAGAAAAAGTTTACCAGTCACTCAGACCAGGTCAATCAATCTAGGGTCTAACGTTAGTAGATATAAGGTGGATGCAGGCGCAGATCCAGGGGGGCAATAGGCCCTGGCCTAGTTGCCTCCCCCCCTCCCGCCTCCTCTAAAAAAAAGAGAGAAGGAAGAAAAAGGGAAAAATGAGAGCTAAAAGGGACCAAAAAGAGGAAGAAGAAAAAAAGGGTGAAAAGAAGGAGAGATAGATCAGTTGCGGTTAATCCCGCCAGCAACGTGTGGAGAAGGGTGGGAGCCGAAAGGACCTTGCCTCCCCACCAGCAAACCTAAAAGAGAGAGAAGGAAGGGAAGGAAAAGGTATAGGAGAAAAAGGGAAAGAAAACAAAGAGAAAGAAGAAAGGTAAGGGAGATCAGTTGCCAACAAAGTGTAGATCGGGGGGGGGGGGGGGACTGCACTGGTGCACTGATCGGGGAGAGGGCTCGGGGGAAAAAAATTCAAACGTGGTTTATTTCTAATTCCATAACGGTGGTTCACACATAATGCTGAAATGACATAATTTTCCGAGATTTTTAGTAAATTATACTTTTTTATGATTTGTTGTAAGATGAAAAATTCCTAAATTTACAGCCTGGCGGAGATCGGGAGCCTCGAGCTCCCTCCCCCCCCCCCCCCCCAATTTTTTAAAAAAAGTATATCAAAGCGAAATAGAAAGAAATAGAGCAAGAAAGAAAGAATAGTTAACTGCCAGTACGTATCACAATATAATAAGATATCAAAAAATGCTCATCTAACTGTAATTAAACGCCTAAAACCCCTGAGCTTCCGGGGGCTCTGCCCCTGGACCCCGCCTAGGGCCCTAAGGCGGATCCCTGGATGCTAATCTGACGGTAACTTAATGCCTAAAACCCCTGAGCTTCTGGGGGCTCCGCCCGCTGGACCTCACGCCAATCAGTGTCCTGCCACTGTCACAAAATTAAGGTATAAAAATATGTTCATCTGACCGTAATCAAAATGACTGAAACCCCATATGGCTCCGGTTAGTCTCATTTCACAACGCCCCCTATCGTCAGAGCATGATCTGAGTCGGCAGCCTAACATGTTAGCCTATGGACGTTTTTTTTAAAAAATCGTTAAAAATTCATTTTTTGTTTAAACGAAAAGCACATCCACCCCGACGTACGTTATCACTAGCTCTTTCATTGGAGCCCTCATGTCTCATTGACTCTTGAAAGTTCACCCACCGTAATTTTTCAAAATAGGTTGCAAGCTCGTCATTGCCTATAATACACGTGTGAAACAAGTCTAACTTTGGACTCAGTTTACCAAGCGATTTGAAGGTTATAGGTCGAGCACACGAAACATAAAAAGCATGAATTATCATAGATCACTTCTGCCTATTTCATTATGTCCATTTCATCCAACCCCCCACCGTAATTTTTCCATTTAGTAAAAGCAAACATTTTGCCGAGTTTAGCAAAAACATGAATATTCATGAACGGTCAGACAATACAGCCTTTATAGTACGTAACGTATAGTGAATGGAATGGGCGATGATCCGTTCAGGAGGCAGAGGTCAGTGGTTTGTGCTGGCAATGTTCACGCGAGCGAAAATGAGACAATCGGAGCAATATGCCTGAGCTTCCGGAGGCTCCACACCCTCGACCCAACCAGGGGCCCTAAGGCGGGCCCTTGAATTCTTATCTGACCGTAATTTATTGCCTTAACCCTATTTTAACTGGGCTTTTTCAGACCAGGTTTTTACTGGGGGCCGGGGGTCAATTTGACCCCCCCCCCCTAAGATCTCGGCCGTTTCACTGCCGATCGCCGCGAAAAATTGCATACATGTCAAGTGAAGTATACAGAATACTATGGTCATTTCATTTTTTCGAAAAATTCACTCATTTGCATATTTATGGTAGGCTAATATATGCAAATAAGGTCATAAAATTCACATTTTCGCCCATAAATCATACATTTAATTTAAGCATTCTTTTTCATTACATATATTTTTTGAACCATTTGGAATAATAATACAACACAAAAAATTGGAAGAGCCAGGTTATTCTTTATGTTATCTATTGTTTTTATAATTTCTTATGTATTTCATTGTTTTTTTAACTTATGTATTTTATTGTTTTTGTGGTTTTATTTCATTTACAACTACAATTCAACTATTTTGACCCCAAAACAAACACCTAAACTTTAAACAATAAATAACCAATGTTTTATCTCTTTTTAGGAAAAATGACATTTCCATATGTTTTGTACACAAATCACAAAAATCAGCGATTTTGGGGCTGACATGCAAATACAAAAGGTCACGTGACTTTGTAACTATACGTCCGATTTTCAAAAAAATTGTTTTAAAAGATGCGTAAGACTCGAAAGAAAAAAGTCATGACAGGAATTTTTTTTTATATCTGCCGCGGTTTCGGAGTAGTCGCGAAATTTCTACAGGGGGGGGGGGGGTCAAATTGACCCCCCCCCCCCCCCCCAGTTAACATAGGGTTAAACCCCTGAGTTTCCGGGGGCGGACAAGGTATCAAAATATGTTACTGCATCTGACCCCCCCCCCCCCCCTCCAAAAAACAACAAAAAAAAAAAAAAACGCCGGCCAAAAAAGGGAGACGAGAGAAAAGGAAGAGGACGTTAGAAGAAAAAAGAGCAGACAAAAAAAAAAAAATGAAATTCAGACAAGGATTAAGAGTCGAGAACGGTACAACGAATCGTCTTCATTCTCTAATAATTTGATGAAACGTCAAAGCTTCCGCGCTTCGCGCAGGAGGGGGGGGGGGCGGGGGAACTGAATTGAGACAAGGATTAAGAGTCGAGAACGGTACAGCGAATCGTCTTCTTTAATAATTTTAATGAAACGTCACAGCTTTCGCGCTTCGCGCGGGAGGGGGGGGGGAGGGAGAACTGAATTCAGACAAGGATTAAGAGTTTGTTTTGTTTTTTTCCGAAAATCATCATAAAAAACAATAACACAATATAACAAAATCAAAGACTTATATAACAATGATAGAATGATAAAACGGTTGGATAGTCCATTTCAGAGCCATTAACTTAATGGCTCTGTTCTTCCATGGAGTCCAATATATATATCATGATACTATAATAAGTAATGATATAACAAAATATTAAGTCGTAATTAAAGTATAAAAAAACATTGTACTTGTACCTAACTTAACTAAATTAAATTAAATTAAATTAAACAAAAAACACAATGCATTAAAATCTATTCGAATATCCCCTACCATCCCTAATGTAACAAAATACGACCCCACCCTTATCACCCACCCTGCTAACAATTAATTTAATTAGTTTTAAAATATTCTACACATTATCTAATTTAGTCTGTTATTAAATTGATTATGTTTATGGCAAAAGCCAATGGGATTGCGAAATTTAAATATCAAAAATAATTGAAGTATTTTTGAACATGTTTATTAAACAAATTTAGTGTGCCTAACTGACGAAGCTTAATAGGTAGTTCATTGTACACTGTCGCTCATAAAGTTGGAATATTTTTGTTTTACCCCAATTTACGGATTTGGGTAAAACAAAAATATTCCAACTATTATGAGCGACAGTGTATGTGTGTTTTTTAAAAAAAAATATTTGATGTTTTTATTAATGAAAATAAACAAGACATACTAACAATGTGTATCGGATGTTTATACATGCATTTATTAAGTTAATAAACTGGAAATACACCAGTTGAACCAACACAAGTGAATTAAGTGTTCGTAAAAATTTTAACATAAACGATCTTGCGAGTAATGAATAATTTGATTAGATTTGATTTGATTTTCTTCTGCATTCATGTAAGTATAGAATTTTCCGATAAAGTACAATAAGTATTTTTCTGGCAATGAATCATAAGTTAGCAAATACATTTTACATAAATCGTTTGCAAAAAACAAAATGATAAACTGTCATAAATACTAAATTTACCCAAACATTTTAAAACATAAAATTATTTGCGGAAGAAGGACTGTCATTGTAAGCAAATTGCTTGATAATACGACAGCCCCAGAAAAAAAACTAAAATAGATTAACACATTTATTAACCAGAAACGGATAGGTACTTGAAAATACAAATTTTGATGATATTGACAATGTCGATGAGGATGATGATGATGATGATGAATATGATCGGATGATGACGATGATGATAATGATTCGAATGAAAGAAGGGATGACATTATGATAAAGAGGGTTGGCACAGAAATTTTACCTTGAATATTCTGATATGAGTAGAGGAAGCAACATATAATGGAAACAGTTGCCTCATTATGAGCTGAAAAAATGTGATGGGAAACTCGCAATCGAGTTTTATTGGCACATTTTAGTTAAAATGTCATACGATAGTTTTAAAAGCCTTCACATTATAAAACGGATTGTGCCTAATTATTTCTGTCATAATATAGTGCGGATTAACCCCGTATATATGCCGGTTTATAAGTTTTGAAACAGTACCCAGATAAATTGCTTTGGCATGTGACATAATAATGGGAATAAAGAGTATCTCACCTTTAATAGGGTGTAAGGCATTATTTATAGTTAAAATGTCATACGATAGTTTTAAAAGCCTTCAAATTATAAAACGTATTTTGTCCAAATTTCCTTTGTAGCCTATAGTGCGGATAAACCTGCCCTATATGTCGGTTTGAGCTCTAGATTCCATCTGAAACAGTAAGACCAAGACAAATTGCTTCAGAATATGACATATAACAATTATGATATACAAGAGTAAGATCTCACCTTCAAGGGTGTTAGGCATTATTTATTATTATTTCTTTTTGAAGACACCATAGCGCAATGTCTATTGTTTGATGGGCTAACTTCGCGGTTATTGGTCGCCAAAAGTAGTGCAGTACGTACGTACGTACAGGGGCCTAGTAGATCTACTAGTAGTTGCAGTTGTCAACAAACGACTGTAGAGTCTAGATGCATGGCGTCATTTTCGAAATTGTAAATGATTGAAGATCTGAGAGTGCGAGTTAACTGTTGCCGAGTAGATTACAACATTAAAGAGGAGCTCATGTAAGATTTTTATTCAGTATGTACATAGATTATATTCCTAAGTTACTTTATCTAAGGTATTGTTCAGAAGATATGAATTGCAAACCTCCCACCGAGCCACTGATCCAGCAAAGTCTAACTTTAGAGTCGTAGAGAGCCTTGCTGGAGTGGTACGGTATTATTATTATACTGGAATGTATTTTTATTGTTATTTAGGACTTCAAGTTAAATAACAATTTGAACAAATATCAGTAGGGGCAGTGTTCCGAGAATAAGGATCGTCCGCATAAACAAAGACCGTCATTGTAAATGTGGACCGATGCGTCCTCAAAAATAAGAATCGTCCACATTTTCGAAGACGTTTCATATTTTTGAACGGCGCGTTGGCGATGCAAAAAACGGATTCTGCAATGATTTTCTTGATGCATTTTACATTAACATTGACTTTGTACAGAGACTTTCACATTATGAGCGATAAATCCTTGGGAAGACGGACAACCTATGAAAGTAGATGGTGAACTAGGGTTATTTTCTTAAGCGGAATCCATTTTTTGCATCACCAGCGGGCAGTTCGGAAACCTGCAGACCGCCAATGAAAAAGAACGTCTGCGAAAATGGAGACGATCCTTATTTTTGAGGATGCATTTTGTCCGCGTTTAAGAGGGGATCCTCATTCTCGGACCAGCGCCCCTACTGAATATTTATTAAAAATGATTAAACTGTTTGACCAGAACAAATACTTTCAATTTTATCATAGTATCCAGCAAAAGCCATCATCATTATGCTGTCGACACCCATAAAGATCAAGCAAGAGACAACAGAAGTGACACATGCTCGTGTGAAGTTTGATGGTGTTCTTCAAAATCTTATAGAAAGAGCCGATGGGAGGTAAGTTCTGTCAATAATAAGACTCAGATCTTGCACTAATAGCTGGACAGGATATCATTATGGAAAATAGCAAAATTATCTATGATAATTGTTTGTTAAAGAAATACAGAATGTTGAGTTCTGGGCAGAGGAGAAAAATAATTTGCGAGCATTATGCTTGCAGGGCCCTCAGAGAGAACAGTATGAATACTGATGAGGCTACCCGGGGTAAACAAGACATATTATTATTATTATTACATGCTTGTGTATCTTTCATGTTGAAAATCTAGTATCTAATGCCCTATTAAGATCACCAGAGTAAATGAATAAGGGCAGGTCCGACCCATTGTTGTTGTTTGGTATCATTGGCTTTTCATTCTTTTTTTAGAATATTTGCAAGTTGAATTGAATAAATAGAGAAAACTTTACCAAACAAAACAGTGCAATCATCACCAACATCAGAAGAAAAAAGTTATGAGTTTAAAAAAAAACTTTAATTTACATACAGTGCATACGGTATGATACATATCACTGCTTCATGGAGTTACATGTATGTGAGACTTTGAAATTCCACAACTTATTTTTCATCTGATTTTGATGAAACTTTCACTATGTTCTTTTTTTTTTGGGGGGGGGGGAGGGGGGTCTCTTATAACTTATAACTTTAAATATACTGGTAGTTCATTAGTTGTATTTTTTTAATATAAGACCTTAAAGGTAATACAAAGTTTTGGGAAATTTTGAAAATTGGGTGGATGGTGATTCTTTACAATTTTGATATATTTGAATGCCCCTGTGGATGTATTATAAGCACTAGAAATTTTAGCCCCTAAAACACTTTTTTTTCCCAGAACATTTGAATATAAAAATTTACCGTTGCCCCCGGTAAATTTTGATAAATTTCAAATAGCGCCTACGGCCGTACAATGGTAGCTGCGACCATGAAATTCTCAGAATATGTAGTTGTTGTGTATAATTTCCAAACGGGAATAGCAATCGGTCGATTTTAGTCAAGAAACATTGTTTTATGGCCTAATTAATATCTTGACCTTGAGAGGGGGCTATACAACATAAAGAGTTTATTATTTACAATTTCATAACTTTAGACTCGATTTCAACCGCGACAACGATCACTGAATATGGTAGGATCGCATATGCTTCCAACATATTCATTTGAACCAAAATTCATGACGCCATACCAAAACTTTGTATTACCTTTAAATGATTTGATGTTGCGTGATGCTGCATGGATGTGGTAAAAGGTTGGCAGGGTGTCTTCACTGCCTTAGTTACTGGTCTGCCAACCTTCTATAATTCTTGGTTTGCTCAATATAAAGGATACAGGGAAAAGTGTATTGACCTTGAAATATTCCCTTCTTTATTCATCTTTTGCAGTCTGCCTTTGGATGATGAAATATCAATAAAGGATGAAGATTTTGATAGGTAAGTAAGAAAAGGCACCATTTGATTTGATTTGATTTGATTTGATTTATTGATTTCTATGTCATATTTCAAACATATATATTTTAAACAAACAGTTGTTGTTGTTTGTATTGTTGGTGCGCGTTCAGTCAAAATTGACTATTCACGCCATACCAGTCTGTGAAGTAGAAGTAATATTGTCTATGTCTGTCAAATAATTTGTAGTTGAGAAAACATACATAATGTCCATCAGTGTGATATAATTTCAATTTAAAAGTACAATACATGATACTCATACTGTATAGAACATAGACAATACATACATGTAGGAGAACATTACCCACTTTTACAATTAACATGATATACATGTAGGAGGAATACAGCGTTAGCATGAAGCTTGAAATGCTTGCAGCCCTCAGTTAAACTAAATTATTATTAATTAAACTAACTAAACTAATCTAAACTAAACATAGATGAAACATAATGAAGAGAGAGAGAGTGACTGGAGGGGAAAGAGGGGAGACTGTATACCCCCACCATCTTCTAAACACCCCTCTCTCTCTCTCTCTCTCTCTCTCTCTCTGTCTATCCCCCTCCCTTCTGCTCTCTCTCACTATCTATCTATCTGGCTGGCTATCTGTCTCTCCCTTCATATCTTTCTCACTCTTATCTCCATCATCTCTATCTCCGTCTTCCTCTGTGTCTTACTCAATTGAATTTACTTTTTTTTCAAATGTCATGTCAATTTGCACCTTTAGTGTATGAATGTAAGAAATTGTAATCATTCAATGTACTTAAAAAGGAATAATTTTTGTTATTTTGAAAAACATTTATATTACTGGTTTATTCCTATCGCTTTTTCAAATTATTTTACTATATAATGTAAATATTTTGTACTATTTTATTAGCAATTAAATTTGTACAATGTTTTGCAAGAGTTTGGACAATAAAATTAATTAAAAAAAGGACTGCTTAGAGACTTACAAGTTTGCTGAAAAGGAAGGTCAGGTTAGGTTTGTGTTACATCACTGCTATTCTTGTCAAGATAGTTGCAAAGTTTTGTATATTTGTTTGTTTAAAAAAAAAAAAAAAAAAAGATGTGTGTATGCTTTTTCTTCTTTAAACGGCTTACTCCAAGCTTCGAGGCATATGAAGCATCCTTATTGAATTTTTTGAACATATTATTCGTGTATTGAAATCCACATATTTGCTTCAAATTTGTAAGGGGCATTTCTATACCATTGTACGAGTAGGACTTGTCACATACGAAAGTATCAATGTGGTGTAATGACGGAAAATATGAAAAAATACTGTCGTTCCGGGGTGGGAAGGGGAGGAGTGGGGACTCATTGCACACGTAGCAAGCTCTCCCTAAAAAATATTCTCTCCATAAGGCAGGGATGCCAGTTTTCAGGCAATAGCCGGAGTTCATGCCTGGCAAGTTATTTTTAGACCATAGTTTAGGCTTTGTACAAAATAGCTCATTCTAGGTGATTTTCAGGCATCCCTGATAAAGATATTCTGTTGTGTGAAGTGTTTAATTTTGAAATAACAATTCATTATCTTGTGCATTGTAGGTCTTTTGAGGATGACATTCGAGAGCTGGAAGCCACCCCAGTCACTAAATCTCCCTCTAAATCCAGAAAAAGGAAGAAAAGGGACTTTGCTTCCTCTGATGTCGAGCAACTAGATGACAATACCAAATCCCGTAGTAAGTCTATTTAATTGGACCTATTTTTATTCATGTATTTCATCCACACAAATGAGATTTCCTGTGCCTTATTTTTATTTCATTTAAAAGGATTTTACAATTATAGGATTCAAGATTATGCTATATCATGTATATCGTCGGTGGGGTGAGACAAAACCTTGTATTTCAATTTTTTTGAGATTTTGTTTTTTTTGGCATAATTTTGTACCTAATGGCCTACGACACCACCTGATAAATCCATGGAACGCCTCCTTCTCGGTTTTTTCACAATTTCCACACAAACACCCTTAAACTAAACCTCGTAACTTTAACCCCCTTTGAAGCTGCACTGACAAAACCTCGAAACATAAGATACGTAATTCCTTTTCCTTGTAACTCACACAGGGCCTAACAGTACCAAAGTTAGTGTATTCAAATCCTCGTAACTTATTCAACCAAATCCTCGTAACTCATTCAGAGTTAAAAGTAAGAACTTGTATCTCAATTTGAATAAAAACTAAAAACTTCTATCTCAATGTAGATAAACGCAAAAACCTTGTAACTCACTTTCAAATATAAAAATAATTATTTTACTGTATTTCAACAATGACATTAACAATTGTATAAATATTCCAGTTTTAAAAAGAAAGGACGGTGTCACAGCACTAAATTTGTTGAGACAGGAAAGTTTTTTCGCTCTCCTGAAAATTTATGATTTTTGAGATACGAGGTTTTGTCACCCCACCGACGATATACATGTACAAGAACTTTTTTTCTTTTTTTGCACATTACTCTATGGTAGTTAATGATTGCTAATTGTCTGTTTGGTCATGGAATTTAGTGACTGGTTGAAGAATGGTAAGGCAAGTGTTCCATCTATCTGGAGAGATGTGTGCATGTGGGTCAGGTCTCGGGGGGGGGGGGGGGGGCTGCTGTGTGGTTAATATAGATCACGTGCTCATCCCCCTTTCCCCTTTTCTAAACTAAATAAAGTACATTCAGTACATGTACATACACTCATCACTTTTGAATGAACCAAAACAATAGATCTATCTAATGATCCTTCTATGAATTATGTCTTTCTTATCATTGTGGGGGTGTACACGCAGTGCTACTGTAACTCATAACTTGCTATTGATAATCTGTGTAGATTCCTTTGTGATGAAGCTATTTGATCGTAGTGTGGATCTGGCTAGTTTCCGTCCTAACGCACCTCTCTACCCCGTATGCCGTGCTTGGATGTCCAACTCCCCTACTGCAAAGATGCCCAGGAGAGACTTGTCACCATCCCCAGAACCTTTACCAGATTCAGACGTGGTAAGTAGCTCAATAACAGAAGTTTAATAATATGGTGGACTTCTGGTAAAGTTGAGAAATTAATTGTGAATTAATGTATCACTGTATTTCCCTATTCCTCTTTACTACACAATCATTTTTTCCAAATTGCCTCCAGACAGCTTCTTTTACAATCTAACTGCATGACCAGAACTAAACTTTCTCATGGAATCTATGACACATGCTCTTGTCACAATTGCCCTGTGGTCAATATCCTACATAACCACTTCCTAAATTCCAGCCTAGACCATACACTGTACATATCCCTTACCCTTATCCTAACCCTAAACCTAACCGTAAATCCCAAGGACAGTCCCTACCCTTTAAGTTTAGTAGAATAAATCCACGAGTAATTGTTGTTTTAATGTTAGGTCACAGCAGAATCATTTCAGGCAATCAAATTCTAAAATGCATTTCAAATGAGTTCGGACTAAGAATCTTTGGGCCCATTCTACAATTGGTTAACTCCAACTTTGATTCACATCTGTGGATGGTTATTTTTACCTCTCAGTCTGAGAATGGACTCATCTACAGATTGCCCTCTCCTGGTAAGACTTGCAGTGAGATGACAGAGGAGCTTTCCAGAGACCCAAGAATTCCATCCCCCGTACCACAGCCTGAAGAAACCTTAGACATACATGCAGTAAGTAAATGCCTCCACTTCTCTCTCTCTCTTTCTCTGTCTCTCACTCTGCCTCCTCACTCTTTCTCTCCTTCTCTTGTTGCTTTATTGTACACTTCACTCCCTCCCTCTCTCTCTCCCCCTACCCCCCCCCCCACCCCCACCCCCCCCCCCCCATCATCTCTCTCTTACTCTTTCTCCTCCCTCTCTATTTCCTCTCCCTCGTTCTTTCACCCTCCCTCCCATCCTCACCCTTTATATCTCCCCCTCTGTCTAGCTATTTATTTGAATTAGATGTGCATACAGATTATACTGGAATAGATCCATTTTTGGTACTAAATGTTGATTTGCTACCAATATTTAATCTGACATAACTTACGAACTCTGCTTGTAGTTATATGTGCTGTAGATGTTATGTACATTTTAGTCAGATTATGAAATTGAAATAGGAGGAAAGTTTGGCCCTCTGCTGGGGGAAGATGACACAGATGTGGAAAACCTATGGAAAGAAGTAAAAACAGCCATTAATGAAACCTCACAGAAAGTATTGGGACTTAAAAAATCCAAACAACAAGAACCCTGGATAAGTGAGGAAGTCCTCCGACTGAGTGATGAGAGAAAGGAAGCGAAACAAGACAAACAAAGAGACCCAAACAAAAGACCGAGATACAACTTCCTTAACAGAGAAATACGAAGGAAAACAAAAGGCTGCAAAGACAAATGGATACAAGATCTATGCAAAAAAGTGGAAACCTCACGTCAGGCTACCAAATCCAAGGCAGTCTACACAACAATCAAACAAATCACTAAGAAATCTAGCATCAGAATGCAGGCAGTGAAAAGCAAAGATGGAGAAATCCTTACCGAGATGAAAGATGTTAAAGAGAGATGGAAAGAAAGCTTTGAGGAACTGTACAATCACCAGAACCAAACTAATGGAGAAGCTACTAACATACCTCAGATGGCCAGCCTCGAACCGGTTCCAGACATTCTGCGAGATGAAGTAGAATTTGCTGTACGAAAACTCGCAGAAGAGAAAGCACCTGGATTTGACAGCATCACAGGAGAGGAACTCAAAGCTACTGGGTCAACAGGAATCACCATACTTCACAAATTGTGCAACATAATATGGCGGGAAGAAAGTTTTCCGGCTGACTGGGGAAAAGCCATAATAACACCAATCTACAAGAAAAAAGACAAACTCAACTGTGGAAACTACAGGGGTATTAGCCTGCTAAGCCATGCAGGGAAAGTATTCAGTATCATCCTCCAGCGAAGGATCATGAAGAAAACAGAAGAAGTGCTGTCCGAAGCACAAGCTGGATTCCGACCAGGACGTTCCACTATGGATCAACTGTTCACCCTCAGACAGATAATGGAAAAGCGCCTTGAAAGAAATCAAAGTCTCCTATGCTGCTTCATCGATTACGAAAAGGCATTTGACTCAGTCTGGCAGGAAGGGCTGTGGAAAGCAATGAACTTCTTTGGATATTCATCAAAATACATACACCTACTTCAAGCACTCTACCAACAATCAAGCAGTGCAGTCAGAGTGAATGGTGAACTGACCGACTGGTTTAAAACCACAGTTGGGGTACGCCAAGGATGTGCCCTGTCCCCACAACTTTTTAACATCTTACTCGAAGCTGTGATGCTTTACGCTATACATGACACCAAGATCGGCGTAAGAGTACAGGGACAGCTGATCAACAACCTAAGATTTGCGGATGACATAGTCCTTATAGCTGACAATGACAGAGACCTCCAAACAATAGTTGACCTAGTACATCAGAGCAGCTCAAACTTTGGACTGAAAATAAACATTACCAAAACAGAAGTACAAGCCATAAGCAAACAGCCTCAACTATTGAATATAAACGTTGGAGGAGAACAGCTAAAACAAGTAGATAAGTTCACGTACCTGGGAGGAACAATAAGCCAGACAGGATCCTGCTCGGAAGAGGTAAAGCACCGCATTGGAAAGGCAATAGGAGCATTCCAAGCACTTAAGAAAATCTGGGCATCACAAGATATACGCTGCTCAACAAAGGTAGAACTGTACAAAGTCCTGGTGTTGTCTATTCTGTTATATGGTGCAGAAACATGGACATTAAAGAAGGTAGATGAAAATAGACTTCACACTTTTGAGATGGCATGCCTCAGGAGAATCATGGGTGTGACCAGATTTGACAGGCTAAGGAACACACACATACGAACACAACTGAATATGGAAGAAACTATCATCGACAGGGTTGCCTCAAAAAGACTGAGATACTTTGGACATATCAACCGAATGAATTCAAAAAGATACCCCCACATCCTTCTCAATGGAAATATACATGGCAAACGCCCAAGGGGAAGACCAGCTAAGAGATGGACAGACTGCATCAAGGCGGACTGCAAAAACAGACAAGTTGACTCCCTGACTAAAGCTACAAGGTTAACAGAAGACAGGAAGGTGTGGCAAGCCATAGTGAAACAGAAGCCATCATACATCCCAGT
This sequence comes from Strongylocentrotus droebachiensis, assembly GCA_035222895.1. Taxonomy (NCBI): domain Eukaryota; kingdom Metazoa; phylum Echinodermata; class Echinoidea; order Camarodonta; family Strongylocentrotidae; genus Strongylocentrotus; species Strongylocentrotus droebachiensis. The sequence goes on from JAVYIG010005658.1 coordinate 53,481, forward strand.
GATGGTGTGGACGGCTTAAGTCAAGTAAGTCAAGTCAGATATATCAATCTTTTTTCCTCTTTCCTTTCCTCACATTTTTGACAAGCATGACCAGATACATGTATCGTATACACATACATGTACACTGTAGACGACTTTTTAATCTGTTGTTTATCATCATCTCTTTTAATTCAACTTTGTTTTAAATGGTTGTTTTTTAATGATCCATTTTATCAATTGTTTTGTTTACATAGGATTCATCTCAAGCACCCTCCAAAGAAACGCTTCTCAATGGTCACTTACAGAGATGGAGAGTAATCAGAAATAAGTAAGTTTATCATTCTCTTTAAGGTTCATGGTTTGGGACAATCAATGGGTGCGTTTAACCTCAATTTTGAAGGCAGAATGAGCGATTTGAAATTAGGCTCATCGTAATCGCAGTTTCACGGTGTACTGTTAATGCTTACTTCTCTGGCTCCTCCGGGTATGATTCTGGCTCAGAGCCAGAATCATGCTTGGAGGAGCCAGAGAAGCGCAGTGCATAGTCTGCAGTAGAGGTCAGTGCGTTGACCCCATTTAAACGTGTTTTCAAATGATTGTGCGTTTATGCTTCCCCAGAATCGCCGATCGTAAACACACCTTTTTGTGAGTTATGATCGGCGATTATGATCGCCGTTTTTCAGTGATTCTAAAAAAATGAGAAAGGACGCAACCGTGTTTCGAACTAAACGCGTAACAGATGCCTCATTCTGGCCAGAAAAAGTTGAGCATAAACGTACCCAATGTAAGCTATTAAAACAATCACCTTTAGGTATATCTCTATCACAAATGTGATTTTGTTTACAGTTAAACCTCGTTATAACGAGGTCCTTGGGACCATGGAAACTACCTCGTTATATACCAGGGTAAAAAAGAAAAGAATTTAAAGTGCTGGGACCAGTATCACAGATACATCGTTCTATCAGCGCTCTTCTTAATGAGGTTCCACTGTAGTAGGTTATGATTTGCATAACTCAGAAAATAAGATACAAAAATTGTTTTACCTGAAGCTTTCAGTGTGCCTTTCCAAACAAATTCATGCCCCCAAAGTTAAATATCACCTAAATTACGTTAATTCTTCTGAAATGTTAGATGTCAGGTTACCAAGCAATGAATGAAACCAAACTTATTGAAATTCAGAGGATATACAAACACTAAATTGAATAGACCTTGAAAAGCTGACTCAGAGAAATTATGAACAAGATTTTATTTTCAAATACCATGCTTTAAATAATAGATTGTCTGATTCATTTCTATCATTGAATGTATTTAATGTTCTGTGTATTTTGTAAGGAAAAAAATGGAGAAAAAAACTTCTGAATCGGTTATGCTATTTTTTCTCTCTCTGTCCATCTCTTTCTTTTGCATATGTGTACATATTTGTTTCTTTGTATTCATGTATATCCCTCGCTCAACCCTACCCCTGCCCTCCCACATTATTGTCTCTCTCTGTCTCTCTCTCTCTCTCTGTCTCTCTCTCTCTCTCTATCCATCTCTCTATCGCTCTTTCATGCTCTTTTTCTCTTTCTCTTTTATCATCCTCTCTTTTGCCATTTGTTAACTCTCTCTTCCCTTCTCTCTCTCTCTCTCTCTCTCTCTCTCTCTCTCTTCCTTTATTCTGTGTCACTGCAGATGGAAAGATGCATCTCAGTTGAACCAATCGAGATACAGCGAAAGTTACACTATTCTCAAGGCAATGTATGAACGACAGTAATATTGCGACTCCATTCGAAACAGGGCACCACATTGATTTATTATCTGATAATTGTATATCTAAATTTGTCAAGATTGACTTACATGTACATACAGTGTGTATATGAAGGGATTTCTAACTACTGGTGTTGAAGATGTATCTCTCATCTATCAAAACATTTTATGAAGCCTGTGTTTAGGAAAAGGAGGAGAGGACAATTGTGAGGAAATTTTTTTAGGATCTAAATGATTATGATTATAAATGTCAGGACAGTATTAGGATTACATAAAAAAGATATTACCCTTGGTATTTTTAAATAAGTAAACCCTAGGAAACTGACCACTGAAGAAAGTATGTGGTATCAATGTAACACCAATTTGATCAAATTGTAGATTTGCATACCAGGGGAGTGTTTCACTAATACTAAGATCGAATTAAGTTGGGCTTGAACTATGGCAGGCTGTTCATGCCACTGGTTGCTCTCACCATTCCTGGCATTGGTCTTTCAAGGGACGTACAAATTAACTTTTTTTTTTCTTCAACAATGAACTATCAAAAAATGTAAATTCTGTAGATTTGTGACGTCCCTTGAGAAACCAGTGGTGAGAGCAACCAGTGGCATGAATGGCCTGCCATAGTTCAATTCCAACTTAAGTTGATATTAGTCTTTTTGAAACACCCCCCTGTACAGTGAATTTGATGATTTGGTTTAATGAATTATGACACAAAAATAGCTTAGTGGATTATTCCCTCTGAAGGAAAATTATGCTGTACTCAATCTTGACCATATTCTTCAAACTATTGTAATTAGGCCTAAAATAAAAACTTGTATTGCCCTTTGGGTGCCAAAACATGGGTCGGTCGGTCGGAAAAGTTTTTTTTTTTACTTTCTTTTTGGTTGACCTCTTTGGGCCGATATTTTTCAGATTTGAATGGTTTTTTTTTTTTCGTTTTTTTCCTGCCCTCTTTTGGCTGATATTTCTCAGTTTTTAATGCTTTAATACATGTGTTTTAACGTCATCATTCCATTGATATCTTTTTCACCTCACAATTATCCATGGTTTGCACGAGTGAGAATGTTTGAATAATTTGATTTTATGCATTAATTTTATATCCTATTTAAACAAACAAAATACATATTTTTTTATTCATTAATAAAAAAAAATATCTAAACAACTTTTTTTAAATGCCGACCGTAGATTTTCAGATCTTTGGGTTGGTCGCAAAGGGCAATACAACAAGTTTTATTTTAGGCCTTACAGTCCATGTACTTCACCTTGACTTTAAATGTTGTTTTGTCACAAGTAGCTTTTAGACATGTTGGTTCACACATCAAGATCAGCCAGGTTCTACTTTAGAATAATGAATCTAATCTTCCAGCTTGATACCTGACAAGAGAATGTACAACAAAATTACATTACCCCAAATGGCCAAGAATAGGTCGGTTTGAAGACTGTTTGGAGTCTGTTTTTGAGCTGTGACTAATGTTGGATGAATTATCATTGTCCGCAAGAGTAGTGATTGCTTACACAGAATGTACTAATTTTGACACAATTCTACATGAATAATGTATAGTTAAATGTTTGGAAAAAAATATGGACTCTCTCGATATTTGATTAGCATGGTTACATTATCGACATATGTATTACTTAATATGTATTACTAGAATATCTGACATATATTTTCCAGGGTTACTTTCATCTAAATACCATTCATTTATTGTGATGTATAACATGATGGAAAACAACTTGTCTTTGTTCCTAAACCTCAAGTATATGAATGGAAATTGGGCTATTAAAACTGGTACAAATCACACACAAAAAATATTTTAATATACATATTAACAGCTCTATGTTAATATATTCAAGATATGAGCTCAAACTATTACTCAAAGTTTACATACACTAAATTAACACAAAAAGATTTATGAATAGACTAGTCGATGCACATGTAGGGCTTCATATAGGAACTGCATGGAACCCAAGTCTAGCTTGGATTCTGTGTCAACTCTTAACCAATAGAATGTCAGGTAAATATCTAGCTGTACAGTAATTATTAGTTTTAGGTGATCGGTCTCCTTAAGTGGGGGAAATCATGGAGTTGCTTGTTAATGAAGAAATCACCTTTTGGTGTTGATCAATTGTAAATATGTACATATAAATGTGTGACTTGTAAACCTGTTAATTATAATATTCAATGGTAATTGAGACATTTTTAATTCTATAAATGTATGAAATATGAACTGAAATGTTGTTTTGCTCCTTTATTTACACTTTTGATCAGGACCAGTATATGTGATTATTATTTGCATGAAGGGTTTGGGCCAACCAGAAAAATCATTGTATCTTCTACGCTTTGATCATGCAATTTTAAAACCAAATCTCATGGTTTGGAAAGAGTGAAATGGTTTGCGTTGGTGTAAATGCCAGATTGGTATGCAAGTGTTATTTGGGGGTAATGAAAGCATACTGTAGTCGTAATGAATGAAAATGGATGTTTATATTCAGTTGCTCTAAATAGAAAGAGAAGTAGATTGATATACTATAGATTGGTGATACAAACAGCTTCATGTCCTCGGTCTGACAAAACTGAAACAAACAAAACTTTAAATGAATTCAGAGACAGTGTTTTTGTTTTTTCTAATACACCCTGTACATTTGCTACAGTAAAATGAAGCACAATGGACAATAAGCATCATACTTTTCCTTCAATTTATTTCACTACATTTTGATATTTGGGCCATCATTTCGAGGGCTGATGCATCACCCCATTGCCCAAGGCATAGAAAGAACAGATTGACAATGAGAAAATGACAGCACAATCATTTAGAATTCTGCAACAAATAACATTCTCAACAAAAGCAATCACAATATCTTGGGAAAATGCGACATAATGATTTAGAATTCTACTACAAATGACATTCTTAACAAATGCGATCACAATATCTTATCCCGGGGTTGCAATCTTCCTGTATTTTTTTGTCGCCGTTGAACTGGTTAAAAGTCTGTTCTCATGGGGATATGCCCAGGCGCGGATCCAGGATTTCTTAGGGATGGGGGCCCAAATTTGAAATTTAGTGTGTTGAAATTTGAAAATCCTGCCGGCCAAGTGAGTGAGCACTAATTTTTTTTTTTTGGCTCTCGAAAATTTGAAAAATTGCACCCCTCCCCCCTTGAACGCCAGGGGGGGGGGGGCATATCTAAAAAAAGGGTAAAATTAATTTTTTTTTTTACACGTTTTTTCCCAGGGCGGAGCCCTCAGAAGCTAAGGGGTTTTATACATCAAATTATCGTCGGATGAGCATAATTTTATTTTTTTACCCCAGAAGCTCAGGGGTATTATACATTAAACTATCGTCAGATGTGCATATTTTATACCTTATTTGTGACAATGGCAGGTCACGAATTGGTGTGGGGTCTAGGGGGCGGAGCCCCCGGAAGCTCAGGGGTTTTGGGCAATAAATAAGGATACTGTAAGTTAAGCATGTTTTTATACCTTATTTGTGACACTGGCAGGACACAATTTGGTGTTGGGTCCAGGGGGCGGAGCCCCCAGAAGCTCGTGGGTTTTATACATTAAATTATCAGGGGATTTGGGCAATAAATTACGGTCAGATGAGCATATTTTGATACCTTATTTGTTACACTGGCAGGACACAAATTGGTATTGGGTCCAGGGGGCAGGGGGTGGGGGCGGAGCCCCAAGAAGCTCAGGGGTTTTATACATTAAATTATCAGGGGATTTGGGCAATAAATTACGGTCAGATGAGCATATTTTGATACCTTATTTGTTACACTGGCAGGACACAAATTGGTGTTGGGTCCAGGGGCGGAGCCCCCAGAAGCTCAGGGGTTTTATACATCATTAAATTATCGTCAGATGTGCATATTTTATACCTTATTTGTGACACATCAATGAAAAACTTGAAAATGAACTTGATTAGGTTACCCGATTAGGTTAAAGGTCTCATTTTAATTTTGCTTTAAGATATTATACAGGTTTTTTCATTGTCAGGGGCGGCCGAGTGACTTCCAAAGTTGGGGGGGGGGCACCAAGGAAAAAGGGCACTTTCTGGAAAAAAGGGCGCCTACAAAGGGAAATCTCAAAGTGGAAATATACAATTTTTTAGACATTGGTATATACTCCTACATTGTGATTACATTACATTATCAGGTATGATTTCAATATTTGTTTCACTTTATACAGCATACAAGATAATTATTGCTTAAGCATCATGCTTTGCAATTGGGTGTGATGGTCTGCAAATTTATTTGCGAGCGAGGAAAATTGTTAAGATTAGTGAGATCCCAGTGCGTAAAATTACATCTTATAAAGAGGAAAAACAATCCTTAAAGGGGTATAAGCACATTCTCATAACGTAAGACTGGATGGTATTGTTATTATTATTATTATTATTATTATATCATCTATAGATGCGTGCGAGCGTAGCGAGCGACCTTTGGGGGAAATGCTCCTAGTCGCTTCAAATTAGGGGCGCGTTTAATGATGAGAGGAAAAGGGTACATTTATCAGAAAAGGAAAGGAGCACGTGTCGAAGTACAAAGAGTAATTATCAGAGGTCAAAATGGGGCACTTCTTACACCCTCAAAAAGAGGCACTCACCAGGGATGAAAAAAAGGTCAGTCTTAAGAATAGAAAATGGGCATTTGTTGACGGAACAGGGGTCCCCATCAGATTTCGATAGGTATGAGAGGTGAAAAGGGGCATTTATGTGAATGAAAAAGGGGCACTTATAATAAAGGAAAATGTGCGTTAGTTGAAAAAAACGGACACCGATCAGATTTTAAAGGGGCATTTATCGGAGGTAATGGGGCACTTATTAAAAGGGAAAGGGGCACATGTGAAAATATAAGGTGCGCTTATATCCGAGTTAAAATGGGGTTAGTTATTAAAAGGGGAAGGGACACTTTTCAAAGTAGAAGAGGCACCTCTCAGATTTGAATAGGGCAATTATCAGAGGTGAAGGGGGCAGTTATCAAAAGTGAAAAGAGGCACTTCTCGCCTGAAAAAGGTGCACTTACTAGAGATTAAAAATCGCACTTATGAGAATGGAAAATGGATACTTATTGCAAAGGAAAATGGGAACTTTACGAAGTAAAAGGGGCACTTAACAGAGTTGAAAATGGGAAAAGGCACTTTAACAAATTTATATGGGCACTTTTCAAAATAAAAGGGGCACTATTTCTATGTAAAAAGGGGCACTTCTTGCCAAGTTAAAGGGGCACTTGTCAGACTTTATGTTTGTAACCACAGAATTCTCGATTTTTGCTCCGGATGAATAAGTAGTTGATGGCGTATGGTACATAATACTTTTAGATAATTGATGTACTGTCAAAATTATTTTCACAAAAGTAGTTGATTCAAAAGATTTCTTCATCCGGAGAAAAAGTCAAGAATTCTTTGGTTATATCCCTAACAAAAATGTACCATGGTAACCATGGTACTTTTGTCCAAATTACCATCCATCATGGTAACCATGGTTATCATGGTACCAAAACAATGAAATACATTGTTTAATGACCCAATGTATTTCATTGTTTTGGTACCATGATAACCATGGTTACCATGGTAGATGGTAATATTGACAAAAGTACCATGGTTACCATGGTACATTTATACAAACATCAAGTCTGATGCATTTGACCAGGCTTTCAGCTGCACCGTTTTCTCATCGCCGCAGATGCCGCCAAACTAACAACAAATGATGATGAATGATGATAATAATGACAATATTGTTTAATAGAAAATTTAAAAAGATAAATAATAATAAATTTAAAATGAAATGAAATAATGTAGATTTAACAGTAATGATATTGATTAATAACACTACTAATACTACTATTAATAATAATAATAATGATTGAATATAAATGAAAATTAACTAATTAAGCTTCAGTGCAGAAAAATTAATTTGGTTGGAAATAATTAATTTGATGCAGACTATTTAGGCCTACAGGCATGACATGTTTGAAAAGGAAATGGGGAAGATCGAAGTAGAATACAGACCCAGAGATGCATACTTCCTTAATACCCCCGTCTCTCCTCTCTCGATCTCAAAGTCTCTCTCTCTCTCTCTCTCTCTCTCTCTCCCTTCACATAATATGATACAGCATATTGCCCCCGCCCCACCCCTCCCCTTCGGATGTATAGCAGTCCATTGTCATTTCTCTACCAGTGTGGAGACTGTCTATAGTATAGGCTATCGCATTACCTTTAAACCTTAATTGGGGAAAGTTTATCATGTGTCCGAAAATTTGAAGAAATAAAAAACACCATCATAAAATATTTAGGTAAACTGTATGTAAACTGAGGTTCAATCAAACATCAAAAGTATTTTATTATTTTCGAATAATCTAATGCGCTTGAAACCGGAAGCAAATCCCCGCCAGAATTCCAGGCCAGTCGGAATATATTTTTGTTTAAAGAAATCATGTACTGATTATGGAATGTGGTGTTGTCATGATTGACTATTTCAGACGAATAAATATTACAGCAAACAAAAGACTTACAAAAATATCCACGAAAATTGATAATGTATACATTTATTTACTCATCAATAACAAAGAGTTACACGAGCTTTGAAGAATAAAAAAAAGATGAAATACGATTACAAAATGTACATTAGTATGAATATGATATACTTTCGATTTGAACAATAATGGTTTGCATATTAATCCACAATAACTTCGTTAATTCAGCCTAAATCAGGCTCAAGAAAAGTTCTAATAAAAGTATTTCAGCTTTTTCCCCAAAAAAAGATGTAGTTACTACCCCCTGGCAATCATTCATATTATTATTTTGGGAAATCCCAAGCAAAATTCAGTAAGCCTGACTAATTTTTCTCTTCGAACAAATAAGACCTTGAACGGTTACTTTCATGACACATAATGCATCTTTATATATAAGGAGATGCAATTAAGGGGATAAAAGGCTAAAATGTAAGTGGAATAATAAATAATTATCAATAAACTCTGCAAGACTAACGTCATATTTTCCTATTGATAAATCGTAAAGAAATTATTCGCATTTTCTACAAAACCTCTGTTTATTGAAAGACATTTATCCCTACAAACCATTTTGTAATCGCCAAGGCATGCATATTCTATATTGTTATATCAAAGGAAACGAAAAGAGATAAAGGCATAAAGAAATCGTTTCATCAAACTGCGAAAGTTGTAACTTAGCCGATGAAAGATTTGACGTCCTACAATACATTGTGACAGTGTATCATATCATCTTATATACACTGATCACATTATCTACATGTTATGACATAAATGAATAGGGGAAATAAAAAAAAGTCATGATACAGAGATTTAGAGTTGTGATGTTGTCATGTTGTCATGTAGTATCTTTCTTTTTCTTTGTTCCAAATAATTTGTTGTGTTAATAAAAGCCCGTGCTCTTTTACTTTTAGCCGAGTTTCTCTTCACTGTAACCTTAAACAAAGGTGGGAATATACTTACTTTAACTCCATCACAATTATTAAAGTATATTTACAAATAGTCTTACATGTTTTTCAACATATATATTGTAATCTTTAAAGGCTTAGGTTTACGGTAACACCACGTATATTTTCGATTATAATACCTCTTTTTTATGCGGATATATATTCAAATCTAATCAAATGAAAATACTACCAGCCTGTATTTTTACAGGCAACAGGTTTGAATGAGTTTCTCTTACTCTGTGATGTGAACGCAAAAACAACTTTGAATGAATAAGTCTATAAAAACTTCGTAAACTTTACTTGCCAAAGTGTTATAATGTTTTCCTGCTGTAACACTATCCAGGCCTCGTGGAATATGCTGTCCTCTGGCCCTCATATACGCCAGTGGCGGATCCAGGGGGAAAAACGTGTAAAAACACAATAAGTTAACCTTTTTTTGGAGATGGGCCCCCACCCCTAGCGCTCAAGGTGGGGGTGCAATTTTTCAAAATTTCGAGAAAAAAAAAATTAGTGCTCACTACCCCCCCCCCCCCCCCCCTCCCCCCTACTGAGCGAATTATCGATTTTATAAAAAGACCAATCTTCATTCAAAGTTGCTTTTGCGTGCATCACATTACGCAATATGATATGTACACAAATAATATAAGAGATACACGGTTGGAGTGCCCTACTCAGCATCCGCCAACACTTTAGTGGCGCTGTTCCACCGATGGGTCTATACAAAAACGAATTGTTTAGGCGTACTTTGTAATTTTACCCATAGAGGGCACAGAGGGAAACACTTTATAATTACCAAGTTATAATGAGAAACCCTATTCATTGTTTTAATCACTAATTTGTCTTATTAATGTGTAGATATTGAGAGTGTGTTTAAGAATGAGTAAACTAAAATCTGTTGAGTCTATAACACACAACGCCTACGTCTTTCTTCACTGAATGGAAAACATATATGAAGACAATTTATAGTTTTTAAAACATTTATGACGCGAACAGAGACAATCAATTTGCTAATGTAATTACCAGTGGCATATCCAGCATTGGGTAAAACATCATATGCCCCCTCCCCCCCTAACACCCCCCCCCCCCCCCCAACCATCATTTCAATATTTTGAAAAAGTTTTACAAAAGTAAGCAGGTGCAATATCGCAATATACAGATTTATGTGCAGGAATCATCGTCGTCATCACCGTCAATAACGGCATCATCTGTCATATTCCACATCATCATCATCATCGCCATCGTCGTCCTTGTCATCAAGATCTATCTAGGGGACGTTTGCGCCGGCGGCCTTGGCCTTACGGCGGGCCAGGCAGCCGCAACAGCAGCAGCAGATAAAGGAGATGATCCCGATGATGTAGCAGACCATGTTCCACCAGAAGGCGTAGTAGTAGAGCAACGGCTGGCAGAAGTCAGCAGCAGAAATGTCCGTGGTGTTGGGCCTGAAGATCCGACAGATCCATACATTTCCTGAATGAAAGCAGTGGTGAAATAGGAAAGTAAAACCCACGGTATTAATTTGTCTGTGTATATGAAGTTAATTTCAAACGACAATGTCATGAAAGGAATCATGCAAGAACGTCTTCCACGCAAAAGTTCTTAAAAGAAGAATTTAGGGAGCAGAGGGGAAACTATTAGGAGAGGAGCGACCTTTTGCATATGAGGGTTTAGTCACTAAAACTTTACGTGAGCCAAACCATGTTGACTATACACAAATGATGACATCGATACTGATGTTGGGACTTTGCAGACGGATTCAGCATGGGATACCGATTTGTACGTGTTGGCAAGGTCGGAAATTATAAGACATTTTACTTATGACACATTAAACAAAATATATAACAAATACATCTCTTTCATTGGAATTTAATAATTGGGGTGGAAAACGATTAAATAGTCACCGACGATGAAAAATCCGAATATGAATGATCCGATGATATAGCTAAGTCTGTTCTCCACTGTGTTGGGTTTGAAGTCGGCCTGTTCTTCTAATGGTAGTCTAGAGCGCTGAGCCCTCCACTTCAGATCGATCAAGGTCTTTACTATGGAAGTCGCCCCCATAGTGACCAAATAGATAGGGATAAGTTTTTGTGCAGGGCAGTCGTCAAAATAAACGGCTCCTGTGGTTAGTGAAATAAATGATACTGAATTGTTAGCAACGACGACTTTAAATTCTTCTGGTGTAAGTCCTTTTAAAGTGGACTTTTCCAATTCCCCACCCCCAACAATGGGGACAATGGTGCTGCACCCCGCTTTTGGTCCCGGCATCGCTTCTTAAACCGGCTCAATACAAATGTAACTTTTCGGCATGTTTTTTTATTTTTGAAAAATCTTTTCATTTCACACTTGACAACAAAAAAAAAAAAAAAATCATATTGATCTGTTCTTATGAAATTGTGTTTTTTGTACAAAACGATTCATAAGTGTCTGTTACGTTTAATTAATCAAGCATTCGTTCCTGTATAGGGTACTGGTAAACCATTTTCAAGCACTGAATTTGCCCTGCTCCAGCCCGTTGCTTGAATGATTTCGCGGCGAACGTCATGTACAGGCTCATTGTTAAGAACCAGTAACCTTGACGCCGAGCGAATATCGTGACGTTAGCACTTCGGTACTCTATTTGTATAACATGAAAGCATTTTTTGGTATGCAGATCGACAACTTCGTCACGCCAAAGTTTCCGAATACAATTGGTGGATCGAGGGTTGAGAGGCAAAATATCCTCTTTAAAAAGTTGAAATATGATTATCTAAGGATAAATATCTTCAGTGTAATTCATATTGATTACAAATGTTCCATTTAATCATGTAAAATGCTTCTATTGCACAATCATGTGAAATAGTATGCGGTATGATTATCGCTTGGATGGGACTATACCTTTTTATATAGTCTACTCTTTCAATATTCTCTATAATCTTTTCTATCAATTCTTCATCGAGAGAGAGTAAAATGTCAATCTACATATTTCTGCATTCAATGGTCATGACAATACATTACTACATAGGCCTATACTGATTTTGTAGACCTTTTAACTTATATATTTTTCCCAGAAATATTTCACTTACCTATTGCGATCATTGCAATGAGACTGGCGAGGGATACTGCCATTAATAATGACACGATAGCTGTAAAAAAAAAGCACGGAATTAATTTAAGAAAGAATCCATAAATACTACATCACATGATAATGGCTTTTGTTGTTGTTGATACACTGGTATAGCTCGAAGTACAAGTTAAGAGGGATTTATCTTTCAATGAATGGTTATACTCATACATGACAATTTGCTGTAATCCTCATACGGCACCATTACATCTATTAATCGATTTTCTGTAATTCTGAACATTCAGTGAAAGTAGGCAAAGCGGATTCTGCTATATACATGTAAAACCTCTGTGACTATTTTGTCAGTATCTTTTTAGGTCTTATTATTTAAAATAATTCGTATTCTAGCAGTAATATGATTGCTTGAAAATCACACACCTCCCCACATTTAAATTGCTGTTGTGGGTAGTGTCTTGGGCAATAATAGCAGACACAAATCTTTGTCATTCGTTGTGCGTAACAGTGTTTGCAATATGAGACTATGATGCTCTGTACTTTAGCCCCTCCTGAACAAAGCCAGTTACTAACATAATCATCGATGCTCCGCTCAAGTCTTTTAGGAATTATGGTCACAGTGTCAAATTAGAGTCTGTGCTTGCATACTAGCTCTGGGGCAAATAGGACTGCCGAGACAGTCACGTCTCGAAGAGTCTTTAGACATGTCCTAGACTTTTTTAAATGGAGGGGGTTGTCTACCAAATTGCACCCCGAGTCCCGTTGTTTAATAGATTTCTGGATACGCCGCTGGTCTGGACCGTATGCCAGTCGGTAGACTTACATTGGCCGAGCAGGATCCTGATGACAGATCCGATGAAACTGACTAGACTGCCATCCTTCTCTTTCTCACTCTGGATCCGCTCAAAGATGGATTGATTAGATGAAGGAGATGCATCTGATGATTAAGAACAAAAATTGAAAGTACATAATTCCCATTCATCATTTAAATACATTTTTAATTACTAATTTATCATTTATCATTTCGTTGATAATTACAATTCTGAAGAATAGAGTCTAAAGTTGCTGCCGATGCACAAATAGAGGCAAATAGACAAACAGGCCTATACACAATGCCAGCCTGGGTTTCGCCGGCGAGTATTACACAGTGTGAGTACAAAAAAAAGTCTACACCTAAAAAATTGATAATTATTTTTAAAATCATCTATGAACAGTAAATTACTATACAGTGCGTCCCAGAAAAAACGAAACCGAGAAGTATCGATGTTCTATCATAACTTAATCACAACTATAATTAATGAATGATACATATCTGGAAAGCATAGAGTCTCCTCTTTCATGTGATGCTACTCAGATAATGCATATTTCACGCAAGAGTGATTAAAAGCAATTTGAAGGAAGGAAACCAAAAAGACATTTGGCGGGCGGTATCTGAATTTCGAAGAAAAATTCACATTTCTAGAAAGTTGAGTTTCTGCCCTTTCATATGACACCTTTTTCACTGGCTGCCTGCCGTATCAATAAACGAAATTAACAAAAGACTTAACTCCGTTTCGTTGACAATCAGCCGTAGACGAGAGTCTTCATGCATGGCTGATTGTCATCGAAACGGAGTTAAGTCTTTTGTCAAATCTGCTTTTTGCTACGGCAGGCACCCAGTGAAAACGAATTCGTTTGTTAAAATTATGAAAATGTAAGGGCTACTTTAAACAAACAGAACTTTGTTATTCCTGGCTCATTTTTCTTGATTAAAGTATCATATGAAAGAGCAGAAAATGAACTTTCTAGAAACATGAATTTCTCTTTGAAATTCAGATACCGCCCGCCAAATTACTTTTTGGTTTCCTTCCTTCAAATTGCTTTGAATCACTCATGCGTGAAATATGCCTAACGTGAGTAGCATCAACTGAAAGAGGAGACTCTAAGCTTTCCAAATATGTATCATTCATTAATTATGGTTGTGATAAGTTATGATAAAACATCGATACTTCTCGGTTTCGTTTTTTTTCTGGGACGCACTGTACATCTTATGAAAGAGTGTTTTATCCCAATTAATTTAGTATCATTTTAGTGCGGTATGTTTGTGTTCACGCTTGGATGATTGATTGATTGATTGATTTTTATTCGACAAGCTTCCAACATACAACAATATACAATAATAACAGATCAAAAATAAGTCAGCTTGAACATGATAACCCATGAAAGCTCGAGAGCTTATTTCCAGGAGGCATAATTGGAACTAACTTTGTTGCGTTGCATCATACGATGCAGGAGCTGTCGATGACATAGCGAGAGCTGTGTTCCCTTCCGCCTGGTAAATAGAAATGATATGATTATCAAAACCAATTTACAATCATTGGTTTCAGAAGGAAAAAAAGAGAACAGCACCAACAAAAAAAGGGGGGGGGGAATAAACCAACCAGGAAATGGTTCTTCTCTGCCAATACTCAGAGAAAGGGATGGTTAAAATTGATAGGTATTGAATAGGCTTGTAATTAAATGGATTGTTTCAAATATGAACTCTTCATGGGGGAAGAAAAAAAGAATCCGAAAGGGAAGGGACTGAAGAACAACTGGTTTTATCGCCTTATTGATGAGGTCATTTATTTTATAGATAAATTTTCATAACACTTTTAATACGGATTAGTTTTTTCTGCCACTATTAAGATGTATTATCGTGATGTAATTTTGTTATTATGATATTTTCAGTATCCACTGCATCTTACTCATTTTTTCAAAAGAAAAACGTACTAAAATGAAGAAAATAAGCCAGTATAAGACCGATGCTGCATCGATCATCACATACAGGTTTACCAAACAATCAGTAGAGAGGCTACTACTTACTAGGCGATTGTACGGCCATGGATCAATGCAATCAATCGCTCTTCTGGTAGCATGCATAGGCATTGTTATACATTGACTGATTGAAAAGGTTTTATTATAATTGCACTTCGCAGTCAGATGGCTGATTTATGTACAATTTACATTGGCAATAATAAATACAAATGTGGTTTGAAATTCTCACAAAGTATAATATACAGTATAATATAACAAAATTCATAACCAATATGACTAAGGCAATAACAGACAAAATTAAGTCAGGTTTAAAATATATTTTTTGAGGTGACACAAGAGTGGGTCAAAGGATGAGCAAGCAGACCCTTTGCTCTTACACACTCTCATTCCTATACACGCTCCTATTCTCACTCCTGTACCATGGACACTCTCATAAACACCACATTCACACTCACGCACACACTCCCATTAACACTCCCATACGCTAGCACTAGCTAATTAGGTCTGCTCGCCCATCCCTGGATTTCTCGTGTGTCAAGAAGTGTTGGGTATTTCAAAATGTAAACAACAAAAAAACAAGAAAACTCCCTCCCGACCTTCGTACATTGGAGCAACATAAGTACATGAATTAAACCTTGAACACCGTCATGATTGCTACAAAACCTATCACTATTCAATATACATTTATACATTTTAAAAAGGTATTAAGTGAATGGAAGCATAAAATGTAACATTTAAAATTTAAAATGTAAAAATGTAAAAATGTAAGCAGACAATGAGATTCCGGACCATTCAACAGGTAGATAATTAAGATTCATTCATGCATTCAACAGGTCTATTAAGTACGGAATTGAGCTATTTCTATAGCGATTCGTTTTACAATGAAATTGACAATACTTAATCCCCTTAGTCTTTCTCCGCAGTGAATAATTACAAATGCCCCTTTTTCCTTCACATAAGTGCCCCTTTTCATATCTGGTTATTGCCTCTTTTCACCTCTGATAATTTCCCTTTTAACAATGT
The DNA here is from genome assembly GCA_035222895.1 of Strongylocentrotus droebachiensis. Classification (NCBI taxonomy): domain Eukaryota; kingdom Metazoa; phylum Echinodermata; class Echinoidea; order Camarodonta; family Strongylocentrotidae; genus Strongylocentrotus; species Strongylocentrotus droebachiensis. The sequence goes on from JAVYIG010005658.1 coordinate 69,537, forward strand.
ATCATAATATCTTATTAATGCCCCTATCAAAATCTGATGGGGGCCCCTTTTCCGTCGACAAATGCCCATTTTCTAGTCTCATGACTGTATTTTTTCATCCCTGGTGAGTGCCTCTTTTTGAGGGTGTAAGAAATGCCCCATTTTTACCTCTGATAATCACTCTTTGTACTTTGGCACGTGTTCCTTTTCTTTTCTGATATGTGTCCCCTTTTCCTCTCATCATTAAACACGCCCTAGCTAATTTCAAGCGACTAAGAGCAATTTCTCACAAAGGTCGCTCGCTACGCTCGCACGCATCTATATATGATAGACCTTTGTTACTTATCAAAGGTCTTTTCAGTCTTCCGTTATGAGAATGTGCTTATACCCCTTTAAGGATTGTTTTTAGAATGTAATTTTTCGCACTGCGACCTCACAAGTGTGACAATTTTCCTCGCTCGCAAATAATTTTTTCAGACCATCACACCCAACTGCAAAGCAATATCTTGTATGTTGTATAAAGTAAAACAAATATTGAAATCATACCTGATAATGTAATCACAATGTAGGGGTATATACCAATTTTTAAAAAAATGTATATTTCGCTTTGAGATTTCCCTTTGTAGTGCCCTTTTTTCTTGGTGCCCCCCCCCACACTTTGGAAGTTGCTCGGCCGCCCCTGGGCATGAGACGTTGACCAGTCTGAAAAAAATGACTAAGATATTTCAAACGTTGTTGACGGTGTTCAATAAAATCTAAGGTCCATGAAATAATACAAGGCCGAACATGAAGGTCGATTAACTTATTGGCAAGTATCTTATGGTCTATACGATCAAAAGCTTTTGAAAAGTCTGTGAATATGAGTGTAGATATGGACCGAGAATATTCTGTATTTTTATAAATTTGGTGAAGCAAACGAATTAAGTAATGATTAGTTGACAGACCTTGACGGTTTCCGTACTGATTAATATCAATGTGAATTGAAATGTCTTCTAGTAACCATTTACATAATAAGACTCTGCTATTTTCGCAAAATAACTAGTTAGTGCTATAGGTCTTAAATTCTGAGGTATTACAGGCTGACATTTAGGAATTGGCGTAATCTCACATCGTTTCCAATGATATGGTACTACTGACAACTGAAAATAAGTTTTCAAGATATCAGTAAAAGGTGTACACAATTCCAGTGCAAATTCTCTAAGAATTCGCACTGGTAAGTCTCCACTTATACCAGACTTTTGTTAGTTTAACAAACTCAATTGTCTAAAAACTTCATAAGGTCGTAGAATCGGACATGTTTCCTGAGCTGGTAAGTAAGCAGGTAAATCATTCCTACTATAAGACCTGGAAGATCAGCTGCCACTACACAAACGTGGATTTGAAATGGAAATATTTACAAGACTAACAAATAAATATGTAATGAAGAAGAGGAATATAATTTCAAACGAGAATATGCAAAGATGAAAATATTGGATAGATGAACATATACAATGATGAATATATTAAATAGATTAACATATCAAAAGATGAATCATTAACAAATATGAATATTATTAGAATGACTAACATTATGAGGAGATGAATATATTTGTTGAAAGATGAATATACATGAATTTATTCAAAATTGAATATAAATACAAGAGATGAATATATTCCCTTTTGGCTTGCCATACAGTTCATACAACCGATATTTTCCTCATGTTTGTGCTCAAATCGTAGGGAGTTCTGGGAATGTAAAAAATGTTTATGCATGACCTAATACATATACAATTTTGTTAATGGCCAATCAACAAACAGTAATTGGCGTATTCCTTACGTCATTGTTCATGAATTAACATTGAACCTCCAAAATCGTCGTTCAAATAGGCCTGTTTACTAATGTATTCACGGACCTTTAAATTTGCACACGGTTGTAAGCTCTGGCAAACAAACCGAGCGCAGTGTCTGCTACGGCCCTGCTACACACACTTTGTATACGGCGATGTGGGGAATGCGAGGAAAAAAAGGCTGATCATCGTCCTAATAAACTTCGTTTAAAACTGTTTGTTTTCCAACCTTAGGGTATATAATTAAAATAAATATAGTTTTTCTCAGTTGTACATGACAAATCTTCGATTTTATTTTCCGAAATCCGACGAAATATCGCAAAAATGGGAGGTAAGCATTGCTGTTACGGCACGTGTAACAGCGATTCACGGTACGCAGACAGACCCCATATGAATGGTGTGTTTTTCATCCCGTTCCCCAAACCAAAGACGAACCTGGAGAAGTGTAAAATATGGATTAAGAATTGTGGAAGAAAGGACTTTGGAATCGACAGGATTTCAAGGAATACCTACGTCTGTTCAAAACATTTTGTAGGTGAAAATGTCGTATAATCCGAAATCTGGTATACTTTCAAAGTTCTCGGTGTAGCCGGTGATTTTCATTGGGTCGTCGAACGAGCACCCCGCACGCTCCAACTTCTCCCGCAGCGACCGTGCGGAGTCGAAGCTCGCAAGGTCCGGGTCTTGGGGCAAAGCGATATCGGCCACAGCAGTCGCAAGTTGAACTAGTTTCTGTTTGTTGTACCCTGATGTCGTAACTCCTCTCTTTCTTAAATAATCGGTGAGCTCCTTCACTGTCCACTGCGAAAACGGCTTGCTGGAACTAGAACTCGATGTCGAAGGCGATGCCATTGTAGAAATTAGGGTGAAAAAACGTCGCGGTCGCTAGCAATGGCTTTGTATGTGTATAGCGTAGCGGGCATGGAAAAACAATGTGGCGACCGTGCCGCACCACGCAAAGCTTGCCCTACGTAGTAACAATCGCTAGGGTGCGAGGGATTATGACGTCACTCGCATATCATTAGTAAACAGGCCTATTGGACAAAACTCTCATGATGCATCCAATGCAAAACCTATCAGTCAAATGCTACAACTTTAGTTGCCCCTACTGTGTATAATCAAGGAGTTTTAAGAGATGGAGTCATAATTATGTAGCTCATTCCCTTTGAAACTGCTATTTTACTATGTAAGCAAATTTCTTTACACAATTAGGCATTTGTTTTCATATTTTATCATCTGTTCGATTTTCCACTTGTTAGTTCAAATAAAAAGTGAAATATAATGGCTACTCAAGCTTTCCAATGATATTGGCGGCTTCGAACCTCGGGCAAAAGGCAACAGCACAAAATTATTCTATTGTGCAGCCTTAGAAAACGGCAGCTGCTTGGAATAATGTGTTGCTAGTTGGGACTTCAGATCTTAAAACTCCTTGGTATGATCAAATCTCTTTGTGTAATTGTCATCGCGGAGTGGTTGTCCTTCGAGGTTAATTTTCCGGGGGAATTTTCCGGGGGAATCGTCTTTTCGGGGCACAGTTTCCCGGGGGTGATTGTCCAGGGGGTAATTTTCCTGATACGCTATAAATGTACGTGCCAATATTGTATAGCATTGTATTGTAAATGTACATCTACGAGAAAAAAGCAGAGGCCAAAACGACTATCCAACGCCACAACATGTTAAACGGTGGTTTTAAAACGTCTGCTGATATAAACCAGATAAGTGTTATCTATAAAAGTATATGATTTCACACCCTCCTTGCACCCACTCTCGGTACAGTTCATTGTCTCTATTATATCTAAATACACACGCCGCGAGTCTGGCCAGGCCATTTCATAAATATCTTGAAATAGTGCGAGAAATTATTTCGAAAATATTATCAATTACAAATTGATTATAATAAAGAACGACGATAATATGCGACTACATAAATTTCCTAAATTCGACTTATTACATAACATTAACATTGGCAATATAGTTACAGCATGACTTGCACTTTTATCTGCAATAACATTACTGATGAGATAATAAACGCATCAAAGATTTCTTCAGTCGTACAGACTGTAGGCCTTTAAAATACCACGGAATTTGCAATTACCAATACCATGCCTAATGCTTTTCTGATTCATCTACTTCTCGGATAAAACTTACCTTTTTAAAGATGATTATGGATGATGTTGTCGAAAAAAACGTACGTGGTTGAAAAAGAAAGTTCAGCCCTGATAAACTTGGTGGAATAGAGATTGCAACATAGACACACCCTCCGCTTGCTTCTTCTGCAAACGACTACAAGTCATGTAGGTCACTGCATCAATGCGACGTATAGTGACTAACTCGTCTGCCGCATGCAATGTTCGTTGTTGCTTTGCTGATAGCACCATCGGGAGCACCAGGGACCTAACATTAGTGATAGCACGCATTATAATTTTGATCGATGAAATTCTCGGCGACAGAAATGGCACTATTTTCTTCGGGGCTACGCCCCTCAAAAAATAGTGCTATTCCTGCCACCTCGATTTCAACTAGAGCCTCTCAGTGCATGGTATATTTGTTTACTATAGAATCCGTGCGTCGTTACAGTGAATGATTTAGTATTATTGTGACCAAATGTCAAGATTTCTTAAACATTTGTTGAAATTGTACATGTTTTCAATAAGTATTGTTATCCCATTTTTCGAATTTGTATTTTTCCACTCCGCATGTCTGGCTTTGCAGCCATGTTCATACCGGCTCTGTCTGGTTTGTAATATTTTCTAATATGACGTAGACTTTTCATTGTTACATTCAGCTGGTATACTAACATGTTATTGTATATGCTTTTTTCCCTGAGTGTGTGGTGTGTGCCCTTTTCCCAGGGTCCTTTGTCATGAATCAAATTGTGTACATTTTTAGGATATTACTTGTTTGTCAACTCATTGTTGCTACTCTAGGTTTGTACTGTATATATGGTGTTACAGATTACTACTTTTAATTGCAGAGGTCTGCAAGACAGTTTTAAAAGAAAGAAAGTTTTTATTTTTTAAAGAGAATTTGGGTATGATATAATCTTTCTTCAGGAAACCCACTCTAGGAGAGATTATGAGAAGCTGTGGCGTACTCAGTGGGGAGGGGAGGCAGTTTTTGGCAGCTACTGTTCCAATAGCCGAGGTGTGGCTATCTTGTTTAAAGCTTCTTTGAAAATATCAGTCTTATCTTGTCACCTGGATCCTGAGGGAAGATATATTATCCTCCATATTAATGTTAATGATTTACACTTTATTCTTGTCAACTTACATGGTCCTAACAAAGACTCACCAGATTTTGTTGTTGATGTTTTTGCTAAGTTAGATGAAATAGGTAACTCTCATATTATTTTAGCAGGAGATTTGAATATTGCAGTAGGCCCTTTAGATTACGAGGGTTCTAATGCAACCCACTCTAATGCTCGTGTCAAAATTGCTTTTATTATGTATGTAGAAGAATTAAGTCTTGTAGATGTATGGAGAACAGATCATACTCATGACAAGATTTTTACACGCCATCAGAAAACTCCATTTGTTTCCTCCAGGTTAGACTATATTTTTTATTTCCAGTGATTTGTTGAATTGCGTAAAGAAATCTAAAATTGTGACTGTTATTTGTTCTGATCATTGCATGGTAACAAATATCACTGTCACTAAAGGATTCACCTCGGGGCAGGGGATACTGGAAACTGAACACTGCACATTTGAAACATTCAGAATTTTGCAATTTCATTAAAGACAATTTTAATGAATTTAAGGAATTTCATGCTGAATCTGATCTAAATCCACATATTATTTGGGATGCATTCAAATGCACAATGGCTGGTCATTGTATGGAGTATTGCAGTAGAAAGAAAAAGTAAAAGTATTTTATTAAGAATAATTTACTGAAGAGTATATCCTTACTTAAAGAAAAAATTGGTTCATTGAAAAAGGATAATATGAGTTCAAATGAAGAACTGCAAGAATTATATAGCAAATTCGAAGTTGAAGAAGCACAGTTGAATGAACTGCTGGATACCGAAACTGCTGGTTATATATAGTAAGGTCTAGATTAAAGTGGGCTGGACATGGAGAAAAAAACTCTAAATACTTCTGCAATTTAGAAAAACGGTCCTATGAAAGAAAAACTATACGCCAACTGAAGGCGAATAATGAGCAAATCATCACTGATCCTAAAAGAGTACTTCAGGAAATTCATCCTTTTTATAAAGCTTTATTCTCTTCAGAAGTATATCTTGAGGATAGGGACACTATCAAGGACTTTATCGCCCCTTTGAATATACCTACCTTAACAGATGATTTCGGCTCTAAACAGACCTTTAACCAAAAATGAACTTTGGACCACATTAAAGAATATGGGCACAAATAAAAGTCCAGGACTAGATGGCCTTCCTTGTGATGATATCATAGATTTATTACCCCACTCTTATAATCATTCTTTTCAAGAAGGAATTTTATCACAATCTCAAAGAAGTGGACTAATCGCTCTTCTTCCAAAAAAGGATAAAGATCCACTGAATTATCGCCCTATCTCTTTACTGAACGTTGACTATAAATCACTAGCCAAAGTTATGAGCTCCCGTTTGAAATCTTGTATAAATTCTCTGTTACATACAGATCAGCAAGGGTTTATGAAGGGACGCAACATCGGGGCCAATATTCGGGTTATAATTGATTTAATTGAATACACAGACTATATGAATGAGCCAGCTACAATTATTTTGTTAGATTTTGAGAAAGCGTTTGATTGAATAGAACATGATTATTTATTTTCAGTTTTGGACTATTTTAATTTTGGAGACAATTTTATAAGATGGATAAGGACTTTTTACAATGCCAGAACTAGCTGTGTGTTTAAACAATGGTTTTATGTCCAATCCGGTTGCAATTAAAAGAGGAATATTCCAGGGGTGCCCAATATCCCCTCTTTTATTTATACTAGCTATTGAAATTCTTGTTATTTCAGTACGACACAATCCAGGGATAAAGGGAATTTCAGTTGGCAACTTTGAAAAGAAGATAAGTCTTTTTGCGGATGACACAACTTGTTTTTTGAATGAGGAAAAGGTTGTTTCCTTTAAACATTTATTTGAAACTTTGACTCAGTTTGCAAAATTGTCAGGTTGTCGCATTAATTTAAGTAAGTCAGATGCAATTCATATAGGAAAGCTGAAAGGCAGTACAGTTATTCCACAAAATGCATTAGAGTTGAATTGGAAATCAAAAATGTTTAAGGCTTTAGGAGTTGTTTTCTTATTGAACACAAAAATGCTTTACGAACTGAATTTTGTTCCCAGACTTGTCATTATAGAACAGATTTCAAATTGTTGGAGGCATAGAAGCCTATCCTTGTTGGGCGAAATTGCTGTTGTAAGGTCGCTTTTACTCCCCCAAATGTTATTTTTGTTTTCAGTATTATGCATTGACCTGCCAAACTCTTTCTTTAAAAGATTACATGGTTTGCTTTTTAAATTCATTTGGAGCAATGGCAATGACAGAGTTAAGAGAGATATATTATGCAATGATTATGAAGAAGGGGTCTAAGGATGAGTAATCAGTCCTTTAGTTTTTGCACAAGCGCAGAAAGTTGTGTGCATGGCTAAACTCTTAGACGATAAATATGAAAGTTGTTGGAAAACAATAGAAATATATATTCTTTCTACCTTTTGTGATGACTATCTTTCCCTTTTTAAGGCAAATGCCCCAGATTCAGTTTTGGCAAAACTTAAAAATTGCCAGTTAACAGCGTCTATTAAGACATGGTATTTATATAGGCAAGAGATGAAAAGAGAATTAGGTTTATGTCAGTTTTATTTACAAGATTTTATTTGGTGGAATAGAAATGTAAGATTGCAATATAGAACACATTTTTCTATCCTGTTTGGTATGAAAGGGGTATTCATAATGGTTTTGGTAACCCCAAAACATTTGAAGACCTCGTAATTGAGTTTGACATTCCTATTAGAGACCGAAGAAAATATGACTCCCTCATGAATGGCATATTTTTGGAGTGGTTTGATAATTCTCTTAATGTGGATGAGAATATATTTAATCGAATTTTTAAAGATCTATTAACTCAAAAGAAAATGTCTAAGTATACATACGATATTCTGATAAATAAATACAGATGTACTAATGCCAAAAGGGAGATTAAATGGGAGGAACTCTTTGGCCATCAACCCAAAGAGAAGGGTTGGTCGAATATTCATACGAGTAACTTTTGTTGCACAATATTTATTGAGACTCAGTTAAGGAGTTTTTATTTCAAAATTTTCCATAATGCTATTGGTTTTAAAGCATTTTTGTTCAAGATTGGGAGAAAGGAGTCTGCTAATTGTTATTTTTGTTCAGATTTTCCAGAAACTTTAGATCACTTGTTTTGTGACTGTAGAAAAGTTGTACCACTGTGGGAAAAATTGGTGGATAAGATTAACACTGGCACTGATCACAGTTATAATCTGACTCTGTCAAAATTTAATTTTTTGTTTGGGATACAGTCAAGGGACAAACACGCCTCATGTATAAATTTTCTCTGTTTATGTTTAAAATATTACATTTACTCCTGTAGGTTTCAGGGAAAAGAACTTATTTTCAAAGCTTTTTTTTCAATGGTAAAGTTCAAACAAAAAATAGAATATAAAATTGCCCAAAAGAAAAATAAGTTACAAGTCCATTTTAAGAAATAGTCTATCAAGTTTAACTGAAATTTTGTAGAAGTCTTGCAAAGCTCTGTTGTCCTTAACATCTTCATTGACTTTTTGTAATGTAAACTTGCCCCCTGGGAAAGTATGTGAGTGTGAGTGTGTGTGTGTGTGTGTGTGTGTGCGTGCCATGGGTGCATGAGTGGGTGCCTGTTTTGTAATTTTAAGATGATATTATATGTTATATTGTTGCTTTTACTCTGTTAATTTTTCAGAAATAACAATAACAACAGAAGAAGAAAAAACATGTTATTGCATACGCGTATTTCAAATAATTTTTCACCCGTTCACGCTGCCCCAGTAATTGGCGCTTCGCTCTGATTTACCACGGTATATCGGTACACACAGGTTTTTTCTGTGTATTTGTTTGATACTGGGTAGTAGGGGAAGGGATTATAATTTGTTTCTTATTATAACTGATTTCATTCCAAAATAATCGATCTTAATTTTTTAATAGTACATGTATTAAAGATGTCCCTTTTGCAGCCAACATCAAATTATGTAGAACTTTGCGGGAATATGTCATGTATGTCCTATCTGTGAAGTATAAACGTTAGCAGTGTCCTAATATTCAAATTATGCAAGAAAACCGTTTACTTGCTAGACTTCACTGTCAGACACTATTGAGTGACTGACTGGCTTGTTTTCTTCTTTGGTAATAACATACATAAAATGAGCTGTAAAGGGTACATGAGCATTTGTCTACATCAATAACCCACTTCTTGTAATGGCCAAAAATAAACTGATTGAATCTTTGCGCAGCATAAAACGTACGATCATTCGGTACAATGGTCTGAAAATCAGACTATTACTTACTGGCTCTATAGCTCTTAAGTCGATTCAACAGTTAATAGTCGCTATTTTCCCACTTAAGGACATTTTCAAGCCCCCTTTTTTAAGGGAAGTTCTAAATTAGTATCATCTTTCAAATGCCGTTGGAATTTAACCTTTTCATTTTTTGCCGGTCCTGCAAATGGGACATTGTACCTTTAAGTTAATCGAATTATGTTACAAAATTATATTTTGAAGAATTATTTGTATTGTTCAAATATTGAATGAAAATAAAAACTAAAACTACGGAAAAGCAAAAAGGAGAATGTGTGGAGAGGGTGCGTTTATAGTTTATAAGGGAAAAAGTTATGTTTGCTGTTCCAGGCAATTATTCTTTTCAAGATGAAAGTTCCTGCAAGACACATTATTATATTTTAGTCTGTCAATGGCATTGTGGGCAATTACTTTCTTGACGTGTAGCGGTAGGGTGAATCAACTTAAGATTGTGCTTAAAGTAGATCATTGGTATGAACGACTTGGTCTGATTGACAATGTTGATGTGCAAATGGGATTCTTTTGATATTGCTTATAATTACTATAGCTATGAAATGATTATGTCATTATTACACTATGTTTAGGAAGGAGGCTCTCTATGTTAAGTTGAAGACAAAATCATCACCCGACGTTTGACGATTAAACAAGTAATCTTGCTCTCAGCCTATCGAAATTTCTTCTGTAAATTAAACACTTTGTGTTATTAAAAATTATTGTGTACGTATTTTTTTTTTTTTTTTTTTTTGGGGGGGGGGAGGGGTTCTTTTTCTTATAAACGATTTGGGTTTACTCATGGATCCTGGATTTTTTGCGCAAGAGAGAGAGACACACACACACAATAGTGACTTTGCCTGGAAACCACACAAATCTATGTCTGATCCCCGTTATTCATACCATGATACACGGACTGGCACATTTTTATACCGTAGGTGAATGAGATATTTCATACGGCTGTGCTTGTAATAGCGGTAAGAGAAGAAAGAAAAATACATTTGAAAGGAACGTTGTGAAAGGAAAACAACCTTGATTGAAATCATTTGTAATAAAGTTCACGCTGGTTGGTTTTAAATTTAATTTAAAAACATGAGGAGCGTGGGTGTTTTGAAGCTCGTATAGATTCTTTAGAGTAAAATTACAATAGACAACCTTTTTTTTAGGGTCAGCATGCTCAAATATGGGTATCAATTCGTTCCGCTTTGCATGATACAAACATTCCTCGCTACAATAATATACGAGAAAACTCAGACAGTGATAATATATCATTTATAATAAGAAAAACATACGGGTCCGTATTTCAATACTTCAGTCATTTAAAAACGTTTGGAGCTAAACGGACCCTATTGAAATTGACGAAAATGCATCAGTTATGGTCTGTGCACACAAGAGATTACATATCCCGTTTTTATAAACTGTTTGATATGTGTTGACACATTACATGTTTCCTTCGTCTCCGGTTAAAAATATTACAGATAATTTATGTGTACTTATAAATCAATTTTGTGAAATTGATTTAGGCTCTGGCATACTCTAAAATAAATACCAACGACATTCAAGCTAACATACCCTAACCTAAAGGCCGATTGTGTTACTGCTAAGCCGATGATGTACGGATTTGGTATAGGTTGGTGTAGAAAGCAAGAACATTTGTTTATTCTGAAACATCAAATTATAACAAAATCACTATATATTGCTTTATATTACAAATGTGATCGATGATTGCACAATCGCTCCTCCCCCACCAACAAAAATAAAAATAAAGTAAAGACTGGGTTCAATCTCTGCGTGCCCGGGGCATTCAGGGTGTAATGATTGAAATAGTTCAAGATAAAACATTATAAACTTATATGGGTGTTATGATGCTCCTATATACTCTTCCACTGTGTCAGGTTATCTTTTGCGAATATCGCAAGGTGTTTTTGATTTAAAAAATCTCTTTCAATCACACTTAGGCCTGTTTTTGTCATGAATTAAACTGTTTATTGTACTACAGGTTACATCATGTGCAATACACAACATCGGGAATATTGACATGACATGGATATCATAACTTTTATTCCAAATTCTGCCATAACATGTTCTCCGACTTTGTCATTCCACACGTTTTCTTCTTCGAATGACAACAGAGACCCCTTCTCAACCAAACACACTGACTTGATCTGAGGAGCATTTTTCCTTTCATATTTGAATATTACAAAAATTTCAAATTTATTTGAACACATTCCAATCAGAAAGGAAAAATGAACCTTTCCTTGAAAGACAAACAAAATCCAAATACAATTCAGTGCCCTGTAGATTGGTATAACGTTTATACCATTTAGTTCCATGCTTTTTCGTGTAATGCGTGTACAATGTATGGTATAGGTACTTTATTTATCTATTTCATTCATTATTATTTTGATAAATATTGAAAGAATAAATATGAAATTTTTAATTATTTTAACTGCCACTTGTTGATGCAAACAAAACAATCAAATTAAATGTACGACATGGTGCTGATAAATACAATTTTCTGGTTTGTTTTAATCCCTTTGTGTATTAAAATGAGGTACTTGGAGAGAAAGAGAGTGAATGAATGGTCTTGAAGAGATATCGAGAGAAATATCATTTTGTTCTTGCAAAAAGATAGGAAATAAATAGGAAACGATTTCCTCTGTTTTTACCAATTAATAACAGAGATTTGCGACTTAACGGTTACAAAAAAAAAAGACTCATAAAAAGGATCTTAATAGCATTTTTTTTTGTTTACAGTCCTTGAACGAAGAAATAGTCCAGAAAGAAAATTATCCTTGTTGAATATGAAACTTTATACCACTTTTTTTAGGGAATTGCTAGATGGTCTAGCGGTCATGTCCATGCATGCTACTTTTTAAACTGACTCTTATCGGACCCAGGATTGAATCTTGAGTCTGTCCTAAATGATGAGCATCGTATCGCAATGATTTACGTCTAATGGATTTTTAACTCCCTCAGTTTCCATTGTAATTTTACTCTAAAAACCTGTTCCGCTAACATGCTTTTGAGCGCATATCACCAACGCTCTTTAGATTTCTTTCGTGTAAAACTGGTGTGCGTGACCAACATACAAATCATTTCAATCAAGGTATTCATTTTCTTCTTTTTTTCTTTCGAAATCTTGTCAATTTTGTGTGTGTGAAGATTTTATTGCCTTTTGCAACAAGAAGCTAAGCAGCTAGTATCATACAGCGTGCATTAAAACACCCAAATTTAGGAGCTTAGAACTATTAAAAAAAAGAAGACATTATTAATGTACCCTTTGAATCTAATTTATAGTAAAGGGTAACTTGTTTCTTGTCTAAGGATATCCTATTCATAATTTTTGGATTGAAATAAAGTCATGTGAAAGCGTAGACAAATTGGGTCATTTTAAACAAGGAAGGATTAAAGCACGAAACAGATTTTAACATATAAATGAACTTAAGACCAATGTAACGCTTGCATAGCCTGACCAACATTCGGTGCATCAGAATATAATTGGTACTTACAGATTTTGACGGCACTTATTAAAAAAACCGGTGCTCATTCATCCGAGGCAGAAACAAATTATGAACATTTGATTTAACTTGTAAATTCGAGCGAAAATTATAAGAGTTTATTAAAATTGACGAAAAATCAACCCACTAAAGACCCCCAAAACAATCGTAATATAGCTGAATTTTCAGTGACGTCACCGAATGAACAATGGACCGCTCATCTGAACTGATTGACGACGGTGCGCGATGCAAATCACTTGTATTGCATTGAGTGCCGTACCCATTCAGACCCTCATCAAAATCCCCTGGATATATCGATATGGATGAAAAGATACTTGATTTGAGTTTTGAGGAGGTAAAATTAAAGGAAGTACCTCGGACAGCGACCAAGACAATGGAGATTTGGGACATCTTGACCTAAACATATACAGTGCGTCCCAGAAAAACAAAACCGAGAATTATCGATGTTTTATCATAACTTAATCACGATTATAATTAAGAAATGACACATATTTGTAAAGCTTAGATCCTCCTCTTTCATTTGATGCCATTCATTATGATGCATATGTCACGCATGAGTGATTAAAACAAGTCGAAGAGAGGGTACCAAAGAATCGTTCGACGGGCGGTATCTGAATTTCAAAGAGAAAATCACATTTCTAGAAAGTTCATTTTCTGCCCTTTCATATGACACCTCAATCAGGAAAAATGAGTCAGGAAAAAAAAAAATTCTGTTTGTTTAAAGTAATGCTTGAATTTCCATAATTTGATTAAACCATGGACCCTACTACAGAGGGACTGATAATGAGAGTCTTTCTTTGATCACATCATGACCACCGCCACCTGATAATGTATATGTTGATTAGGACATTCATTTGACGCGACAATGTTGATTATGTAATCACTCATCATCACAGACAAACGAACCTTTTACATTTCGTCAGATTCTTATCGCTGGGCCAGAGTGTAGTATATGAATAAGGTATCCTTAGACAAGAAACAAGTTACCATCTACCATAAATTAGATTCAAAGGGTACATTAATAATGTCTTTTTTTTTAGTTCTGAGCTCCTAAAGTTGGGTATTTCCTAATTGTTTTGATGCACACTGTATGATACTAGCTGCTTAGCTTCTTGTTGCAAAAGGCAATACAATCTTCACATACACAAAATTGACAACATTTCGAAAGAAAAATAAAGGAAAAAGAATACCTTGATTGAAATGATTTGTATGTTGGTCACGCACACCAGTTTTACACGAAAGAAATCTAAAGTGCGTCTAAAGAGCGTTGGTGGTATAGGCGCCAGTCAAAAGCATTTTAGCGGAACAGGTTTTAAAGAGTAAAATTACAATGGAAACTGAGGGAGTTAAAAATCCATGGCATGCACGTCTAAATTTGGGCATATTTCTCCGTTTTGCTTCGATGCAAACATGGCTGGGCTATAGAAAAAATTAAAAACAGTATGTATAATCCGACACATCTAACATAACTGAAATGTGATTCCAATAACTAATCTTCAGTTAATGACACTTTTCATTGAAAAAGATGATATTCACGCTCTCAGAACCCAATGGAGAAGATCACAGATACAATTTTAATCTAAAGTAGGGCCTATTCACCGTAGGTTAAACACTAAAACATTAATACCGAACCATGTGTTAGCGATTGAGTGCATGAAATACTCGAACCCAAGCGAATTTCCCCTTATTAAGCTCACGTGGATCACAGTAGTAAACTAATAAACTATTCTGGTACTTAAGCTATGTAAGAAATAAGAAACTGTATTTATTTGGGGACCATAAACTCTGATCAACTTGGTCGCTGTTGATAGGCCAATGCCCAATACCACTAATACTAAAACTCACTATATACCAATATAGGCTGCAAAAACATTTGGCAAACATACTTGGTCCTATAAGTATCACTGGGCCGATTGTATTCATCCCATAGAAATAATGGTCAACTGAATGGAGGAGGGGATATAAAGGTGCCAATATATGGACTAGCATTACAAAAAGACAAATCCATTACCACTTCAGCCACCAATACAAAGTCATCATTAGGATATTAAAAATCGTAAAGCTTGCTGACAAGACCAATAAGGGGAGGGCCAAGGTCAAATATGCGTAGTTTTTTAGTTTGCCTGTCACTACCACACATACTAAGCACACATTGTTTATTCGAAAGATAATACACAATATTTCAGAGAAAAAAGAGGCAATTTTGACGAAAATAGTATTTTGTAACTAATTTTTCCAAGAAACCTTGAACCACCATGGGTTTGGTGTCATATGAGTACAGATCAATTTATTTACATTTCGATACCAATTTCGATGGAATTAGGATTAATTAACATCGACATTTTAAGAAATAACCATGAAACTACCATGTTGAAAGAAATCATGAATAAATAAATAAATAAATATTTGTGATTTTTTTTTATTTTATTGAATTTTATCAAAAAACAGTTTTTCCATATACATGTGGGTTTTAAAGATAACTTTTAAGTAAAACATCTAATCACCCTAGGTTCTGTGTCAAATGATGGATAACTAAACAAACCTCAAGTTAAAATTAATATCACTCAGTTAACTAGTGCGTGATAATGTGCTATTTACCCCCCCCCCCCCCACTTATTTTGGCCAGTATCTCGCTTTATTAAACTGGACGATAGTAATTTGACATGTTGTAATGCAGACACTGGTTTAAAGGTTTAAAGTGCTGAGTGCAATCGACAAGTACTTCTACACTCTCAGATGTTTTCATGAAATGTGAGCATGGGCAGTACTTCCCCTCCCCCCCCCCCTCCCCCCCCCCACCCCCACAAACACACGCACAATATCAATTATTTTATGGCACCTCCATCTATCTGGCTGCTTAGTAAAATCTTGCCATGGTAAAGACAAATATTCCAACATAATCAAAGAGAGAAAGCAGATAATCCTGCTTCTGGTCTAGCAGGGATTATAAAGAAAGCCCACGAATGCAGGTTTCTTGCACCCGAAGAAAAAATGTAAGAATGCCCACAAGACTGACATGCATGCTGGTCTTGTGAAACCTGAAGCATATTTTTCAGAAGACCATGCAGAATTCTGGAGCGTTTATGTAGTGTAAATTATTTTCAGGTGGATAGCAATCTGAGCCAAACATGTGTTTTCTTTTACATTATTGAAGAAAAACATATAAAAACGAACGACATTTTAAATATTAGAATTGCTCCTGAAAATGTATCTCTACGATTTTCCAACTCTGTAAAGTTTATTCGTTTAGTTGCGTTAATATAGCTGATACATTTATTTTCTCAAATTACAATAACTTATTTGCTTAATTGGTAGAAAGCATTTTTTCTTACCTCCATCAGAATCAATTTATTTCATTGATATTTATTTGTTTCAAAAATACACATGTATATACAAAATCAATGTGTATATAGATTTTTATAATAAGAAACAGTTTTATTTAAATGGTGAAAACAATCATACTATCAATTGTAATAAGGGCTTTACTGTGATAAAAAAATCATAAAGATCTAGAATTCCATGGGTCATGAATCTGTCTGGTTGCAAGGAACCTATATCTACCCAAGGGGCACCGCAGTGGTACCATTATTGCCAAATTTAATGTTCCAAACCAAATCCCAGTACTTCAATTCCCCTTGTATAGAGTTTAAAATATCAATTTGTTTGAACACACAATGGTTAGACTTGCATTTTGTCTTGCAAACTCAGCATGTCATCTCAAAGACGACACATGTCAATGATATTGCCTGTTCGAATCATCAGTATTATGCCGTCAGTTCTCAAGTGGTATTATTTCTCCGAATCAAGTCAAAGGTCACAATATAACGAAACATCAAGCTAGTTTAGGAAAGTCAATTCTATACAACCATTTATATACATATACTGTGGCTCATTTTGTGATGGACAAAATAGGAGATAGGCCTACATGCGACAAACAGCACAGTCTAAAAACTTTGTGTTGGATGTTTATCAAGCAAGCAAAGTGGTGTAATAAAATTTGCTGGTTCTTGCCAGTTTAGTAAGAAAGTAGCAAATTTGGAGAAAACTATTAAAATGCTATTTTCTCAGACACCCAAATAAAAGAGCGATGAATACCTTTGTATAGAAAATAAGAGAGAGATATATAACTGTATGTAGTGGGAGTGGTAGAATATTCAAACAGCCAAAACAGCTGATTTGGAACATTCCCGATGACTTAATTGACCATCAACCATCAACATGTAAAAGAAGAGCAATAGAGAAAAACAAATCTTTCTACGCATTCAATTCTCTCACTAAAACTTCTACGCATCTTTTGACTTCATTTACTATACATTGCATGATAGGTAGTATTTTATGTGCTGTTTAACAAATGTAATATTGGATATGAAGCACAACATTTTATAAAGAATTGCATGCATACAAATATTTAGGACGTTTTCCAATATCTCCCGTTGTTAGACCTATTTGTAGTGTAGTCATATCGTGAAACTCTATCAATAGCTCAGTGATCGTATTTGATGAAAATGATTTCAAAGCGTTCTCATTCCTTGAATGTCACATTCTAAAAACTAAAGTGCAGTGCTTGGCACCTAAAAGGCTATAATATACTGTTGCGGACAGAACTTAGTCTTTTTTTTGTTTTCAATTATATTTTATTTTCTCCATTGCTTTTCACAAACAATAACAAAAATAACAATAACAAAATCAATACATAAAATAATCTGCATGTTAATATTGTTATAGAGAATATGATTTTACATTCACATCTAAATAATACAAATAAATTTTTACTGTTTACATCAAATAAAGCATGGAACATGCATGCATGAAGAAGGCATTTTGTTTTAAATTAGTTTTGCCGGTGGGGGCGTTTATCACTTCGGACAGCAAAGTCTTCTACGAGTGGGAAAATCCTGTCGAAGCCTAGGGGTTACGAAATAGCTACATGGTTGGGCATTTCAAAACGGCTGCCCGTATGAGCATGTATAAACAAGTGGATAGAATTGTACATGTATATGAGTTGATAAAGGCACATATGAAACATAAACAATGACATGAAAGGTCGGGGATATAAATGGCATTAGGTTATCAGGCAAGATAGCCGTAGGTAAATTACTTAGTAATGCAAAAGGATGATTTAGGGGTGATTCAGCCACAAAACTGGCATGGTTAATTTTGAGTTATGTAGAATTTGACTCGTGACATTGACAGTCAGTGGGTGTAAATTGATGTTTTATATGATAATGTTCATGTAGACGAAGTGAAGATAAAGCAGATAAGTGATAATAATAAGATTCAGGTATTTGGCTTATAAATGTATTTAATGTACTGTGTATTTTTGAAGGACAAAAATGTAAACAAACGGACCCCCCGGCCCCCCCCCCTGTACAAAAAAAACGTGTAAATGAATAAATAGTTGATGGCGTATGATACGTAATTCTTTTAGATAATTGATGTAATGTCAAATATATAAAAAAGTAGTTGATTCAAAAGATTTCTTCATCCGGAGAAAAAGTCAAGAATTCTTTGGTTACAAAATTTAACATCAAGTCTGACGCATTTGACCAGGCTTTCAGCTCAGTGCACAAATTTTCTCATCGCCGCAGATGGTGCTATATAATATGCCTCCAAACTAACATCAAATCATGATGAATGATGATAATAATGACAATAATTAAAAAAATAATGTTTAATAGAAAATTAAAAAAAGATAAATAATAATAAATTTAAAATTAAATTAAATAATGTAGTTTTAACAGTAATGACATTGATTAATAACACTACTAAATACTACTTCTACTACTAATAATAATGATTGAATATAAATGAAAATTAACTAATTAAGCTTCAGTGCGGAAAAAAATAATTTGATTGGAAATAATTTATTTGATGTAGACTATTTAGGCCTATAGGCATGACATGTTCAAAATATAGAAAAGGAAATGGGGAAGATCGAAGTAGAATACAGATCCAGAGATGCATACTTCCTAAATACCCCCGTCTCTCCTCTCTCGATCTCAAAGTCTCTCTCTATCTCTCTCTCTCTCTCTCTCTCTCTATCTCTCTCTCTCTCTCCCTTCACATAATATGATACAGTGTTATTGCCCTCAGCCCCCGCCCCCTAATGTGGTGTTGTCATGACTGATTATTTCAGAGGAATAAATATTTATTTACTCATCAATAACAAAGAGTTACACGAACTTTGAAGAATAAAAAAAGATGAAATATATATTTATATTACAAAATGTACATTAGTATGAATATGATATACTTTCGATTTGAACAATGATGTGTTGCATATTAATCCACAATAACTTCGTTTATTCAGCCTAATTCAGGCTCAAGAAAAGTTCTAATAAAAGTATTACAGCTTATTCCCAACAAAATTATGTAGTTACTACCCCCTGGCGATCATTCATATTTTGGAAAATTCCAAGCAAAATTCAGTAAGCCTGACTAATTTTTTTCTTCGAACAAATAAGACCTTGAACGGTTACTTTCATGACACATAATGCATCTTTATATATAAGGAGGTACACTTAAGGGGATGAAAAGCTAAAATGTAAGTGGAATAATAAATA
This sequence comes from Strongylocentrotus droebachiensis, assembly GCA_035222895.1. NCBI lineage: Eukaryota > Metazoa > Echinodermata > Echinoidea > Camarodonta > Strongylocentrotidae > Strongylocentrotus > Strongylocentrotus droebachiensis. The sequence continues at coordinate 88,945 of JAVYIG010005658.1, forward strand.
ATTATCAATAAACTCTGCAAGACTAACGTCATATTTTCCTATTTATAAATCAATACCAACAAAAACTATACAATCGTAAAGAAATTATTCGTATTTTCTACAAAACCTCTGTTTATTGAAAGAAATCTATCCCTACAAACAATTTTGTAATCGCCAAGGCATGCATATTTTATATTGTTATATTTTATATTGTTATATCAAAGGAAACGAAAAGAGATAAAGGCATACAATCGTTTCATCAAACTGCGAAAGTTGTAACTTAGCTGATGAAAGCTATGACGTCACACAACTGCTCATATTCCTACGATACATTGTGACAGTGTATCATATCATCCTATATACACTGATCACATTATCTACATGTTATGATATAAACGGTTAGGGGAAATAAAACAAAGTCATGATACAGAGATTTAGAGTTGTGATGTTGTCATGTTGTCATGTAGTATCTTTCTTTTTCTTTTTTTCCAAATAATTTGTTCTGTTAATAAGAACCCGTGCTCTTTTAGCCGAGTTTCTCTTCACTGTAACCTTAAACAAAGGTGGGAATATATTGAACTTTAACTCCATCACAATTATTGAAGTAAATTTACAAATAGTCTAACATGTTTTTCAACATATATATTGTAATCTTTAAAGGCTTAGGTTTACGGTAACACCACGTATATTTTCGATTATGATATACCTCTGTTTTATGCGGATATATATTCAAATCTAATCAAATGAAAATACTATCAGGTTGTAGGTTAACAGGCAACAGGTTTGAATGGGTTTCTCTAAATCTGTGATGTGAACGCAAAAACAACTTTGAATGAATAAGCCAAAGTGTTATAATGTGTTCCTGCTGTAACATTATCCAGGCCTCGTGGAATATGCTGTCCTCTGGCCCTCATATATCGTCTAGGACTCCGTAAAGCAGGGCTCCCACTTAGCCGAGTTGAAACCTCGAGTTGTGGCGAGCTGGCCCGATCTTATGGCAAGCCGTTTTATTATTAATTGATATCAGGAAATCAATTCTTGATATCAAGAAATAATTTTACGTTGTAAAGCAATGGTAATTCGTGATATCAGGAATTCGATTTCGTGATATCAAGAATTGAATTCCTGATATCAAGAAATATGTTTTAATTATAAAACTGCTTGCCATAAGATCGCGCCAGCTCGCCACAACTCGAGGCTCCAACTCGGCTAAGTGGGAGCCCTGCTTTAGAGACTAGCCTAGCTATGAAAACATGTATTTTGACACGGACCTAGACTCGACCGTCACCTCTAATACAGCAGGAACACATTATTACACTTTGGAATGTAATGTCTTTACGAAGTTTTTATAAAAAAGACTTCTTCGATCAAAGTTGCTTTTGCGTGCATCACATTACGCAGTATGATATGTACACAAATAATATAAGAGATAAACGGTTGGAGTGCCATACTCAGCATCCGCCAACACTATAGTGGCGCTGTTCCACCGAGGGGTCTATACAAAAACGAATTGTTTAGGCGTATCTTGTATTTTTACCCATAGAGGGCACAGAGCGAAACACTTTATAATTACCAAGCTATAATGAGTAACCCTATTTATTGTTTTAATCGATAATTTGTCTTGTGTTTAAGAATGAGTAAACTCAAATCTGTTGAGTCGATAACACACTACGCCTACGTCTTTCTTTACTGAATGGAAAAAATATATGAAGACAATTTATAGTTTTCAAAACATTTATGACGCGAACAGAGACAATCAATTTGCTAATGTAATTATCAGTGGCATAACCAGCATTGGATAAAACGTCATATGCCCCCTCCCCTCAAACCCCCCCCCCCCCCCCACCAACATTTAAATAAAACTTCGAATAATACCAGAGGATGCCTCATTTTGAAAAGTTTTACAAGTAAGTAGGTGCAATATCGAAAACCAATGGCGTATACGGAAATGTTGATAAATAAAAGTGTTGGGGAATAGCTGGGTAGCACCATGAGACATGAGAGGCACTACACGGTGTACTGACTGAGTCTGCCTTCAAACAGGGAGAGGGAGAGAAAGTACGCGGGTCTCTGGGTACTACACCAATAAACATGATTTTTTTTTTTTTTTTTTTTTTTAAAGAACGGTGCCGCAATATACAGATTTATGTGCAGGAATCATCGTCGTCATCACCGTCAATAACGGCATCATCTTACATATTCCACATCATCATCATCATCATCATCGTCGTCCTTGTCATCAAGATTTATCTAGGGGACGTCTCTGTTTTCAGCGTTTGCACCGGCGGCCCCCGTGGTCGTGGCGTAACGGCGGGCCAGGCAGCCATAACAGCAGCAGCAGAAAAAGCAGACGATCCCGATGATGTAGCAGACATTGTTCCACCAGAAGGCGAAGTAGTAGAGCGTCGGGTTGCAGTAGTCAGCAGCAGAACTAACCGTGGTGTTGGGCTTGTAGATCCGACAGATCCATACATTTCCTGAATGAAAGCAGTGGTGAAAATAGGAAAATAAAACCCACGGTATTAATTTGTCTGTTTATATGAAGTTAATTTCAAACGACAATGTCATGAAAGGAATCATGCAAGAACGCCTTCCACGCAAAAGTTCTCAAAAGAAGAATTTAGGGAGCAGAGGGGAAACTATTAGGAGAGGAGCGACCTTTTGCATATGAGGGTTTAGTCACTAAAACTTTCCGTGAGCCAAACCATGTTGACTATACACAGATGATGACATCGATACTGATGTTGGGACTTTGCAGACGGATGCAGCATGGGATACCGATTTGTACGTGTTGGTAAGGTCGGAAATTATAAGACCTTTTACTTATGACCATGGGTGTCGATCTGTAATTGATACCTATTGTTCAGGGGGGGATGATCTATTCATTCATCCCCCCTGATGAATAGGTATTACGTAAGGATCGACACCCATGCTTATGACACATTAAACAGAATATATAACAAATACATCTCTTTCTTTGGAATTTAATAGTCGGGCGGAAAATGATTAAATAGTCACCGGCGATGAAAAATCCGAAGATGAATACTCCGATGAGAAGGCTGATTATTCTCTCCACTTTGTTGGGTTTGAAGTCGGCCTGTTCTTCTGATGGTAGTCTAGAGCGCTGAGCCCTCCCCTTCAGATTGATCGAGGTCTTTACTATGGAAGCCGCCCCCATGATGATCAAATAGATAGGGATAAGGTTTTGTGCAGGGCAGTCGTCAAAATAAATGGCTCCTGTGGTTAGTGAAATAAATGATATTGTATTGTTAGCAACGACGACTTTGAATTCTTCTGATGTAAGTCCTTTAGAATATCACACTTTCATCTGCTGCCCATAGGACCACTTTGTCGGTCTCGTGAAACTGAACACAGAAGACCGACAGTGTCGGTCTCTTGGGTCATCTGCCTCATGGCTCCCGGCCTCGTATGCGTCGGTCTATTGGGATGATTTCATAATCTGCAGTTTGTTTATATTTTTTGTTGTCAAGTTATACATTTATTTACATCATAGTCGAATAAGAAATGTTTGTGCACTACGTGCGTTCGGAAGTATAAGCTTTTTTTTTCATCCTGAACAAAAACAACGTATTTAAAGTTTAGTGTCAGACTATTCACCCTTTGCCTATACAGAGTGAGTCAGAAAAAATGTCCCACTTTTTAAAAATTGTATTGTTTGAAGTATGAATATTTAATCACGGATTTCATGATATGTCTTGATAGAGTTATCCTCCCAGTACATTTAGGTACCATTTTCTGTGTAGAGTACCTAAGTGCGACGGCTTACTGTCTTGACAAGGTTGCTGGCTCCAAACAATTGTGTGCTAAAAATGGTGCGCCGGTGTGACCGCGTAGAATGTAACCCGCACCGTTCGTCCGGGAATTAGAGATCGATCGAGAGCGGACGATCGGTGCGGATTTCATCCGCGCATAATGTCCGCGTCGGACATTCCGTGTGCGCCTCAATTGTCTGACGGACATCTGTGCAGAAGAGGTCTCGCACCAAATGTCCGCCTGCCGCTCTGACTGTCCGTGCTCTAGTACACACGTGCATAGTCAATACCAGTATAATTATGCACAATGAATGGAACTGCTGGATAACCCATATTCAGCTTTGCCAGCTAGCTAGGGATGACACTACAGGTCTTCCCGGCGCGGATCCAGGGGTGGGGGGGGGGCAAAAAAAAAGAGAGAGAGAAGGAAGGGAAAGGTAAAGAGGAGAGAAAGGGAAAGGAAGAAGAGGAAGAGGAAAAGAAAAGGGGGAAAAGAAAGAGATTGGGGGGGCGATTGGCCTTCGCCTGCCTCCCCCCCCCCCTCAGCAAAAGAGAGAGAGAGAAGGAAGGAAAAGAAGGGAAAGGGAAAGAAGAGACAAAGGGAACGGAAGAAGAAAAGAAAAGGGGGCAAAGAAGGAGATCGGGGGGGGGGGGGGCGAAATGGCCTTGCCTTCCTCCCCCAGCAAAAAGAAAGAGAGAAGGAAAAGAAGGGAAATGAAAAAAGGAAAAGAGGAGATAAAGGGAAGGAAAGAAAAGAAGGGGTGATATCAGTTGCGGTTGGGGATCGGGGGGGGGGGCAATAGCCCTTGCCTCCCCCCAGCAAACTTACACATATTACTCCGGTTGTCTCATTTTCGCTCGCTGGACGTATATAGCAGACGACAATCGGCGGATTAGACGACACTTGGTAGTGAATTTGTATGTGAGATTGCTTTGCTAAATATAAAATACAAGAACATTTTCCATATCTTTAAACTATCATTTTATTGATGTCTGATAATTAAACAGTTATTAAAATAAACCTACCAAACTACATAATACAATGAAATACTTGAATTAAAGTAGGGGAGTTTCATGTGGTGCACAATTGCACCCCTCTGTAAATAATCGAATAGTCCATGGCGATCATGAATATTCATGTTTTTGCTTACCTCAGCAAAATGTTTGCTTATCTTCAATAGAAAAATTACGGTGGGGGGTTGGCTGAAATGGACATAATGAACCGATCAGAACTGATCTATTATAATTCATGCTTCTTATCCTTCGTGTGCTTGACCTAAAACCTTACAATCGCTTGGCAAACTGAGCCCAAAGTTCGACTTGTTTCACATGTGTATTATAGGCAATGGCGGGCTTGCAACCTATTTTGATCAAATTACGGTGGGTGAACTTTGAAAAGTCAATGAGACATGAGGGTTCCAATGAAAGAGCTAGTGACAACGTACGTCGGGGTGGATGTGCTTTTCGTTTAAACAAAAAAATAATTTTTAACGATTTTTTTTTTGTGGGTAAAATTCCATAGGCTAACATGTTAGGCTGCTGACTCTGACGATAGGGGGCGTTGTCAAATGAGACTAAACGGAGCTTTATGAAGAGAGAGAAGGGAAAGGGAAAGAAAGGAAAGGTAGGGTAGATCAGTTGTGATTTTCCCACCAACGCTGTGTGGATCGGAGGCGAAAGGCCTGCCCCCCCTCAGCAAAAGAGAGAGAGAGAGAGAGAGAGAGAGAGAAGGAAGGGAAGGGAAAGGGAAAAAAACAAAAGAGGAAGAAGAAAGGTAGGGAAGATCAGTTGCGATTTCTCCCGATTTGTATACCCCCCCCCCCCTTTCAGCAAAAAAAGAGAGAGAGAGGGAGAGAGAAAGAGAGAGAAAAAAGGGAAGTGAAAGGGAAAGAGGAGAGAAATGGACAGAAAATAAAGAGGAAGAAAAGAAAAGGGGAAAAGAAGGGAAGATCAGTTCCAATTTTCCCCGCTTCTTCTATCATCATTGTATAGCTATCATTGTACAAATGTATTTATATATTCATTTATTTATTCCTGTTTGATAACAATAATATGAATATAAACTCATAACAGCAACAAAATTAAATGCAGAAGAAAACTTTTTTTTGCTGGCAGAAAGAAGCGCAAAAATCAGGATCATGCATTTGCATGTAAGTGTATCATTAGAATTATTCGTTTTGTTTTATTACTGAAATTGTATCTTCTGAAATAGTATGCATTCAAGCTTTTGGGACTTTTTTGTGTGTATTTGTGTGAAAGAAAGCGTTCGGAGCTTATAATGCACATGTTGCAATTTCAGGTGTAACTTACTGTTCAAATATGGGACACGCTTTCCTTTTCTTTCCTTTCCTTTCCTACCCTTTCTTTTTTTTTAAAGGGGGGGGGGGGCAGGTCCGTCGCCCCCCGTATATCCGCGACTGAGTGACACCCACATAAACTGACCTTATTCATTACCGAACAGAAAATGAAAAAGGAGCCTACGACACCATAGTTGCAGTATACAGCCAGTTGCTTCCCCCACTAAAATAAACTTTTAAAAGTGATTTATTTCTAATTCGAAAACCAGTGATTTACAGATGTTGCTGAAATGACTTAATTTTCCGGGATTTTTCTTCACTTTTAGTAAATTATACTTTTTTATGCGTTTGTTGGAGAATGACAATTATCAAAATTTACAGTCAGGCAAGAAATGTGCTTATTTAGAGGCCTACATGTCAGATCCCGCGGAACGGCGGGGTTGGGGCTCGAGCCCCCCCCCCCCCCCCCACACACACACTTTTGAAAAAGTATATTAAAGAGAATTAAATAGAAAGAAATAGAGAAAGAAAGAAAAAATAGTGACCTGCCAGTGTCACAAAATAATGAAGTAACAAAATATGCTCATGTGACCGTATTTAAATGCCCATACCCCTGAGCTTCCGGGGGCTCTGACCCCTGAACTCCACCTTGGGCCTTAAGGCTGGCCCCTGAATGCTCATCTGCCCTTACTTTAATGCCTAAAACCCCTTCGCCTTAGGTTGCTCCGCCCCCTGGACAGTACGCCAATTATTGACCTGCCAGTTTGGACCCCCCCCCCCGCCAATTTGTGCTACTCTCTACCTGATCTTAAATACTCTAGCCTCCCCCACCCACTTTCAAGCCCATTTTAATCACTTTTATTTCCCATTTAACTCCTAAACCTCGAAACGCCCCAAAATACTTCGGTGAAAGAAGCCCCACCACCGTTGTAGAACATGCTACGCCATTGTGCGCCAATGCGCGGGGCCTGGATCACGAGTATATACTAGTAGTGAGTTGGTGGAAATAAGAAGCCACGTACAAAAGTATAATCGATTACAACAGTTGCGAGGCCGATATCAGACGTATGCCTTCGTCGATTAGGGTTTTAAAAAAAATGTTCACTTCTCATTTCAAAACGACTGGTCCATTTGCTTTAAACAATTGTAGAGAGTTATTATTATGTCATTTCTAGAAAAAAATTCAACCACATGATTTACAATAATTCTAAATACATTGATTTGCCGAGTTGTTTCCTTTTATCAAATATACGCGTACAACAATGTGAGGACAGACTACGCGGATAGCAAACCGCACGGATCGTCCCTCGGACGATCCGTGCCAGCAGAAAACCCGCATATTATGTCTGACGGACAAACGAAACTGGTAGGACAAACGGCGCGGTCACACCGGTCACACCAGCCCAGAACACTGAATTTGCCCTGCTCCAGGCCTCCAGCCTGTTGATTGATTGATTGATTGATTTTTATTCGACAAGCTTCCAACATACAACAATATACAATAATAACAGATCAAAAATAAGTCAGCTTGAGCAGGATAACCCACGAAAGCTCGAGAGCTTATTTCCAGTGGGGTCCCTTACAGACATGTATAAAATTAATAAGTTAAAATAGTAATATTTACAGACAGATAAGAAAATTAAAAGAACTACTTATTAAAGATAATAATAATAATAACAACATTAAACTGATGATAGAAATGATATTAAGTACAAGAAGAAAAAGAAGAAGGAGAAGAAGAAAAAGAGGAGAAGGAAGAAGAGGAAAATAATGATGAATTTGTAGAATTTCTATAACGTACGAAAACATAAGTATGTACAACATGAAAAAGTATGAACCGACAGAAGAATAAAAATTTCAATCATATAACATGTCATTCACTTCTCTTCTCTGACTGTCAAGTATTAGGTATTCCTTTAATTTCCTCTTAAAATGATCATAGTTTCCTATTTCTTTTACACCATTGGGAAGGGAATTCCAATGTTTTATGGCATTGTAATAAAACGAATTTCCAATACTACCTACTCTTTCTGGTAAGTTAAAGTTGAATCGTCTATTTCTTGTATTATAATCATGTACGTCAGTAACAAGATCGAAGTTGGATCGAATATAATGATTCGACCTAGTATGATATATTTTATGCACGTGATGCAATACGAGTTGTTTTGATCTTTGGTCGACTTCAAGAAAACCAGCTTTAGAAAGTTCGCTGTAGCCAACATGAGTTCTTGGACCAGAACAGTTGATAAATCTCACCATTTTGTTCTGTATAATCTTCAACTTCTTTTGATCTGACTTGTTTATGTTACTATACCATGCAGGGTTAGCATAGTCAAATAAACATTGAATAAGAGCAAAACAGAGTGTACGTCTTGCTTTTAAATCCATACAACTTTGATATCTGTACAAAAATTTCAGACGAGAATTCGCTTTTTTTACAACTGATTCTACTAAAGATGAAAATGAAATTGCGCTAGCCAACTCAATGCCTAAATACTTCACAGACTCTTTTCTCTTGATTGCTTGATTATTGTGTGTCACTTTGAATTCAAATGACTTTTTAGAACTACTTTTAGAACAAAATAAAATGCTTTCTGTTTTTCCCAAGTGTAAAGAAAGCTTATTATCAGTCATCCAATCGACACACGTAGACAGCTGTTCACTGAGCTTTTCCTCAATATATTTAGGATCAGGATTTGAATAGAGTAGTACGCTGTCATCTGCGTACAATAATAGTTTGAAGTCTTTTATACAAATGCACATATCATTTATATAACTTAAAAATAGAATTGGGCCTAAAATGCTTCCCTGAGGAACACCGCATGTTATAGGCATTAGTTTGGAACGAATATCATGAATGGCCACTACTTGGTGCCGATTAGATAAGTAGGATCTGAACCAATCTAAACTTGCCTTATCAAAACCCATTAGTTGTAACTTCTTCAATAAGACGCAATGATTAACTGTATCAAAAGCTTTTTGCAGATCAAGGAGCACCATACCAACAAAGCGCCCTTGGGAAGTTTCTCTCCTCAAATAATCAGTCAAATGAATTAGACATGTTTCAGTCGAATAATCATGTCGAAAACCAGATTGAAATTCATAAATTATATCATTTTCTTTGAAGTATCTTTCAATTTGCACACAGACCGATTTTTCTAGAATCTTTGATGCTACGCTTGAAACACTAATAGGTCTATAGTTGCTAACATCAGTTTTATCTTTCTTTTTATAAAGTGGAGTCACTTTTGCTATTTTCATATCCTCTGGAAAAGTACTCGTCAAGATAGATAGGTTCATTAAGTAACTTAGAGGCTTAAATAAAACCTTCGCACCATCTTTTAGAAATTTAGCTGGAATCAAGTCTAACCCAGTACTTTTTGATACATTCAACTTACGTAACTCTTTGAAAACAAATTGTTCACTGATTGGTAATAACTCGAAGCTGTTTTCACGTACACCTTTTCTTTCGTAAAAGTCACGAATACAATCATTGTCTGCGCTGAAAAAGTCTTTGGAAGGGGGGAGTTTGTCTACTAATTTGGCAGCCACATTTGTGAAATGAGAATTGAATTCATCAGCGATGGCCATCTTATCATGACATAATTCCCCATCAATTTTAATGACAGATTCTTGTTCTTTTCGCTTCTTATTTTTCAATCCTAAGCTTTTTAGATTCTGCCAAAGTTTTTTCGAATCTTGTTTATTTTCTTCTATCTTGTTTTGTAAGTAATCGAGTTTAGCCTTTTTCACCTCTCTTTGGACCATATTTCTTAATACTCTGTATCTTTTATAGAGCTTCTCATCTTTTGCTCTTTTCCTCCATTTTTTGTATACTATATTTCTCTCTTGAATTAGGGAAAGAATATCTTTAGTCACCCAAGTTTCTGATCTTTGTTTTATTCTTATCCGTTTCAGTGGCGCTATCATATTCAAATTTGAGATAAAAACATGTTGAAATATTGACCATGCCTCATTTACATCTGTACAGTCAGTTATTCGTGACCAATCAACAACAGATAGTTGAAGATTGAAAGACTCTTCTGTATATTTTTTCATGGATCTGATATCATTAGTCCTGTGATGACCTATAGCCAGTCTAACATTTTTCCGTGTACAGAAAGTAAAATAATGGTCGCTAATACCTAGATCAATGACACCACTTTGACTTATTTTATTTTCTTTGGTACAACCAACATGATCCAATAGAGAAGAACGTGTAGGTGTAACGCGTGTTGCCTCTTTAATGAGTTGACTAAACCCATGAAGACTCAACAAGTCAACATATTTTTTAGCCAGTGGCGATTTGCGAAGAAGACAAATATTCATGTCTCCTAAAAGAATTATTTCGTCATCCTTCTTTAATGTATCAAGAATATTGGACAATTTCTCGATAAACAAATTGTTTTTCGGAGGTCGATACAGAACGCCAACAACAATTGGTTTTGATCTTGGTATAAGCAAATTTATCCACAGGGATTCCGTATCTCCAGTACTTATAGCATCCATAATATTAAATGCAATATCATTTCTGATATAGAAACATACACCACCTCCAGAGCCAGAGGATCGATCATGGCGTATGATTTTATATCCGTCTATTTCAATTTCTTCATCATTTATGGAATTGTTTAACCATGTTTCAGTGAAAGCAATAATAGACAGCCTTTTTCTTTTAAAAAGAATTCTAAGTTCCGATATCTTGTTTAGAATAGACCTCACATTAAGGTGTAAAAAATGAAGACCTTTAATTTTAAACTTTTCTTCAAATTCTTGATAAAGAGAAGTGTTTTCATCTCTGAGGTTTGGCTGAATTACTCTGTTGCTTGAATGATTTCGCGGTGAACGTCATGTACAGGCTCATTGTTAAGAACCAGTACACTAACGCCGAACGAATATCATGACGTTAGCACTTCGGTACTCTATTGTATAACATGATAGCATTTTTGGTATGCAGATCGACAACTTCGTCACGCCATAGTTTCCGTATACAATTGGTAGATCGAGGGTGGAGAGGCAAAATATTCTCTTTAAAAAGTAGAAATATGATTATCTAAGGATAAATATCTTCAATATAAATTCTTATTGAATATAAATATTCGACCACTTTTTTTATCATGTAAAATGCTTCTATTGTACATGTGAAATAGAAAGCAGTTATGGTTATCGGTTGGATGGTGACTTTTCTATCATTTCTTCATCGAGAGAGAGTAAAATGTCAATCTACATATTTCTGCATCCAATAGTCATGACAATACATTACTACATAGGCCTATACTGATTTTGTAGACCTTATAACTTATATATTTTTTTCCAGAAATATTTCACTTACCTATTGCGATCATTGTAATGAGAATGACGAGGGATACTGCCATAAATAATGACACAATAGCTGTAAAAAAAAGCACGGAATTTATTTAAGAAAGAATTCATAAATTCTTTATCAAATGATAATGGCTTTTTTGTTGTTGATACATTGGTATAGCTCGAAGTACAAGTTAAGAGGGATTTATCTTTCAATGAATGGTTATACTCATACATGACAATTTGCCGTAATCCTCATACGGCACCATTCCATCTATTAATCGATTTTCTGTAATTCTGAACATTCAGTGAAAGTAGGCAAAGCGGATTCCGCTATATACATGTAAAACCTCTGTGACTATTTATCAGTATCTTTTTGAGGTCTTATTATTTAAAATAATTCGTATTCTAGCAGTAATGTGATTGCTTGAAAATCACACCCCTCCCCACATTTAAATTGTTGTTGTGGGTAGTGTCTTGGGCAATTTGCAGACACAAATCTTTGTCATTCGTTGTGCGTAACAGTGTCTGCAATATGAGACTATGATATGCTCTGTACTGTAGCCCATCCTGAACAAAGCCAGTGACTAACATAATCATCGAGGCTCCGCTCAAGTCTTTTAGGAATTATGGTCACAGTGTCAAAATAGAGTCTGTGCTTGCATACTAGCTCTGGGGCAAATAGGACTGCCGAGACAGTCAAGTCTCGAAGAGTCTCTAGACATGTCCTAGACTATTTTAATTGGAGGGGGTTGTCTACCAAATTGCACCCCCCCCCCCCGAGTCCCGTTGTTTAATAGATTTCTGGATACGCCACTGGTCTGGACCGTATACCAGTCGGTGGACTTACATGTGCCGAGCAGAATCCTGATGACAGATCCGATGAAACTGACTAGACTGCCATTCTTTTCTTTCTCACTCTGGATCCGGTCAAAGATGGATTGATTGGATGAAGGAGATGCATCTGATAATTAAGGACAAAAATAAAAGAACGTAATTCCCATTCATCATTTAAATACATTTTTAATTACTAAGTTCATCATTTATCAATTCGTTGATAATTACAATTCTGAAGAATAGAGTCTAAAGTTGCTGCCGATGCACAAATAGAGGCAAATAGACAAACAGGCCTATACACAATGCCAGCCTGGGTTTCACCGGGGAGTATTAAACAGTGTGAGTAAAAAAACAAGTTTACACCTAGAAAATTGATAATTATTTTAAAAATCATCAATGAACAGTAAATTATTATACATCTTAAATGAGTGTTTTATCCCAAATGATTTAGTATCATTTTTGTGTGGTATGTGTTCACGCTTGGATGAACAGGAGGCATAATTGGAACTAACTTTGTTGCGTTGCACCGTACGATGCAAGAGCTGTCGATGACATAGCGAGAGCTGTGTTCCCTTCCGCCTGGTAAATAGAAATGATATGATTATCAAAACCAATTTACAAACATTGGTTATGTGCGCATTATAAATGTTGTTATTATTATTATTATTATTATTTAATATACGCTCAAAGAACAGCACCAACAAACAAAAAGGGGAAAATAAACTAACCAGGAAATGGTTTCTTCTCTGCCAATACTCAGAGAAAGAGGTGGTTTAAATTAATAGGTATTGAATATATAGGCTTGTAATTAAATGGATTGTTTCAAACATGACCTCTCCATGGGGGGAAGAAAAAAAAGAATCCGAAAGGGAAGGAACTGAAGAACAACTGCTTTTATCGCCTTATTCATGAGGTCATTAATTTTATAGATAAATTTTCATAACACTTTTAACATATAGCTCCGTTTAGTCTCATTTGACAACGCCCCCTATCGTCAGAGTCAGCAGCCTAACATGTTAGCCTATGGAATTTTACCAACAAAATCGTTAAAAATTCATTTTTTGTTTAAACGAAAGCACATCAACCCCGACGTACGTTATCACTAGATCTTTCATTGGAACCCTCATGTCCTATTGACTTTTGACAGTTCACCCACCGTAATTTGATCAAAATAGGTTGCAAGCTCGCCATTGCCTATAATACACATGTGAAACAAGTCGAACTTTGGACTCAGTTTGCCAAGCGATTATAAGGTTTTAGGTCAAGCACACGAAGGATAAGAAGCATGAATTATAATAGATCAGTTCTGATCGGTTCATTATGTCCATTTCAACCAACCCCCACCGTAATTTGTCCATAGAAGATAAGCAAACATTTTGCCGAGGTAAGCAAAAACATGAATATTCATGATCGCCATGGACTATTCTATTATTTACAGAGGGGTGCAATTGTGCACCACATCAAACTCCCTTACTTTAAGTCAAGTATTTCATTGTATTATGTAGTTTGGTAGGTTTATTTTAATAACTGTTTAATTATCAGATATCAATGATAGTTTAAAGATATAGAAAATGTTGTTGTATTTTATATTGAGCAAAACAATCTTACATACAAATTCACTACCAAGTGTCGTCTAATCCGCCGATTGTCGTCTGCTATATACGTCCAGCGAGCGAAAATGAAACAACCGGAGCAATATATACCGATTAGCTTTTATTCCACTATCTTACATCGTGGTGTAATTTTGTTATTGTGATATTTTCAGTATCCACTGCATCTTACTCATTTTTTCAAAAGAAAAACGTACTATTAAAATGAAGAAAATGAGCCTGTATACTACACTGTCGCTCATATAGTTGGAATATTTTTGTTTTACCCCAATTTATGGAATTATTTTAAAAATAATTTAAAAATAATAGATCAAGATAATAGTTTACATTCTCAGATTTTATTGAATAGTAATTTGCCAATGTGTGTTTTGCGTGACTGCTAAAGCATGTGTATGCTACTATGCTTATCAACTAGGGGACCTACGCCCTTAAGTCATAAATGACAGTAATGAGGATTAATGCCCCTCAAAAGGGCACTAATATAGCACATCGACACGGTTTTGATCATGGGGCCTCACAGTTACGAGGCCATTGCTTTGTCATTGAACCACGACTGTACGCAGTGGGGGCTAGGGTAGGGGGCAGTTTCCATAAATATAAAAAAACAAAGAAAATGCAATAAATTTTCAACATAAACAAATCTTCTGGGTGCCCATGCCTTGAGCCATAATGCATGGCTGTCCAGAGGATTAGTATTTTCATTAACCGCTTGCCCCAAAGTCGCTTGACCACAGTGAAACGAGTGAAAGCTTGCGAGAGCGGCCAAAGTGTGATTGAAACTCGCTATTTGCTCTTCTCCAACGCAAAAAGAGACGACATTGTGCTGGATAAATATATCTTTTCCGACAAAAGTACAGAAAATTTACATATGGTCTTTTTATATTATACTTTATGAAATGTTACCCGAGTGACTTCCGGGCACCCCAGTGCTGGAAAGAAACGCACATTTTAGAAAACTTCACTTTTTCATGGAAAAATGCTTATTTGTTCTATGCACGCAAGTCAGATTGAGCGGATGATACAACGTTTCCATATGGACCTAATACATATACAAGTTTGTTAATGGCCAATCAACAAACAGTAAATGGCGTATTCCTTACGTCATTGTTCATTAACATTGACCCTCCAAAATCGTAGTTCAAATTGGACAAAACTCTCATGATGCATCCAATGCAAAACCTATCAGTCAAATATTACAACTTTAGTTGCCCCTACTGTGTATAATCAAGGAGTTTTAAGAGATGGAGTCATTATGTAGCTCATTCCCTTTGAAAACTGCTATTTTACTATGTAAGCAAATTTCTTTACACAATTAGGGATTTTTTTCTTCATATTTTATCATCTGTTCGATTTTTCACTTGTTAGTTCAAATAAAAAATGAAATATAAACGATATTTCTTTGTGAGATAAATGGCTACTCAAGCTTTCCAATGATATTGGCGGCTTCGAACCTCGGACAAAAGGCAACATCACACCTATATATTCTATTGTGCAGCCTTAGAAAACGGCAGCTGCTTGGAATAATGTGTTGCTTTATAGGACTCCAGATCGTAAAACTCCTTGGTATGATCGAATCTCTTTGGGTAATTGTTATCGCGGAGTGGTTGTCCTTCGAGGTTAATTTTCCGGGGGGATTTTCCGGGGGAATCGTCTTTCGGGTGGTAGTTTCCCGGGGGTGATTGTCCAGGGGGTAATTGTCCTGATACGCTATAAATGTACGTGCCAATATTGTATTGTAAATGTACATCAACGAGAAAAAAGCAGAGGCCAAAACGACGATCCAACGCCACAACATGTTAAACGGTGGTTTTAAAACGTCTGCTGATAACCAGATAAGTATTATCTATAAAAGTATATGATTTCACACCCTCCTTGCACCCACTCTCGATACAGTTCATTGTCTCTACCATATCTAAATACACACGCCCTGAGTCCGGCCAGGCCATTTCAAAAATATCTTGAAATAGTGCAAGAAATTATTTCGAAAATAATATCAATTACAAATTGATTATAACAAAGAACGACGATATATACGACTACATACATTTCCTAAATTCGACTTATTACATAACATTAACATTGGCAATATAGTTACAGCATGACTTGCAATTTTATCTGCAATAACATTACTGATGAGATAATAGTCAAAGATTTCTTCAGTCTCTGTACAGACTGTAGGCCTTTAAAATACCACGGAATTTGCAATTACCAATACCATGCCTAATGCTTTTCTGATTAATCTACTTCTCGGATAAAACTTACCTCTTTAAAGATGGTTATGGATGATGTTGTCGAAAAATGTACGTGGTTGAAAAAGAAAGTTCAGCCCTGATAAACTTGGTGGAATAGAGATTGCAACATAAACACACACTCCGCTTGCTTCGTCTGCAAACGACTACAATGTAGGTCACTGCATCAATGCGACGTATAGTAACAAACTCGTCTGACGCATGCAATGTATATGTATCTCCGTTCGTAATTGCTTTGCTGATAGCACCATCGGGAGCACCATGGACCTAGCACAAATGATAGCACGCACTATAGAATCTGTGCGTCGTTGCAGTGAATGATTTAGTATTATTGTGACCAAATGTCACGATTTTTAAACTTTTGTTGAAATTGTACAAGTTTGATTAAAGTATTGTTATCCCATTTTCGAAATGGCGGTTAGGGAGACTTAATTTCCTTTGCATTGTATTTTTCCACTCCGCATGTCTGGCTTTGTAGCCATGTTCATACCGGTTCTGTCTGGTTTGTAATATATTCTATTATGTCGTAGACTTTGCATTGTTACATTCAGCTCGTATATTGTATACGCCTATTTCAAATAATTTTTCAACCGTTCACGCTGCCCCAGTAATTGGGGCTTCGCTCTGATTTACCCACACGGGGATCAGTGGGAATTTTTATATCGGTAGGCCTACCCACAGGTTTTTTCTGTGTATTTGTTTGATACTGGGTAGTAAGAGAAGGGATTATAATTTGTTTCTTATTATATCTCATTTCATTCCAAAATAATCGATCTTAATTTTGGAATAGTACATGTATAAGGTTTATCGAATTATGTTACATGTATTAGGAAAAAAAGAATTGTATTTTGAAAAAAAGCTATTTGTATTGTTCAAATATTGAATGAAAATAAAAAATAAAACTACGTGAAGTCTAAAAGGAGAATGTGTGGAGAGGGTGCGTTTGTAGTTTATAAGGGAAATTTGTTATGTTTGCTGTTCCAGGCAAACATTCTTTTCAAGATGAAAGTTTGCCAATGGCATTGTGGGCAATTACTTTCTTGACGTGTAGAGGTAGGGTGAATCAACTTAAGATTGTGCTTTATAGCCATGAAATCATTATGGCATAATTAAACCATGTCTTCAACTTAACAGTTGAAGACAAAATCATCACCCGACATTTGACGAGAACATTTTTTTGTTTTGGTCCAGTTTTGGAAGAAAAAATTCGCAACGACTCAGCCAGCCGGTGAATAAGAGGGGGGGGGGGTCCCAGTCCCCCCCCCCCCCCCCCCTGCGTACGCGCCTGTACCATGATATACGGACAGGCACACTTTTTATATCGTAGGTGAATGAGATATTTCATACGGCTGGGGTTGTAATAACGGTAAGAGAAGACAGAAAAATACATTTGAAAGGAGGGTTCTGAAAGGAAACATACCTTGATTGAAATCATTTGTAATAAAGTTCACGCTGGTTGGTTTTAAATTATTTATAAAAAAAATCCATTTATGATAACTGATAGTAACCCGAGGAGCGTGGGTGCTTTGAAGCTTGTATAGATTCTTTAGAGTAAAATTACAATAGACAATCTTTTGTTAGGGTCAGCATGCTCAAATATGGGTATCAATTCGTTTCGCTTTGATACAAACATTCCTCGCTACAATAATATACGAGAAAACTCAGACAGACATAATTATAACTGAAATAAAAAATGGAAACACTATTTTGGCTTCTGTATATGACACTTAACCTGTTATTCAGGTCCACCATACTTAACATGATTTCAGATATATTATATAATGTGTCATAATGAAATTCAGGGAATGAGTGAAAACCTTAAAACGTAAAAACCGAACTACATTTTATGCATTTAGCTATGGTGTGCTATTTTGAACATAAGAAGGCTTGTAACTGTTAAGCTGACGTTGAATGGATTGCGAAAACCTGAATTTGTTAAAGAAACGTTTTTTTTTGCAGCGTTCTACATTTTTAAAAGAATATCAGAACTAGACAAAATATATCTAACAATATATATCGTGTATAATATGAAAAACATACGGGTCCGTATTTCAATACTTCAGTCATTTTAAAACGTTCGGAGCTAAACGGACCCTATTGGAATTGACGAAAATGCAGCAGTTATGATCTGTGCACACAAGAGATTACATATCCCGTTTTGATAAACTTTTAGATATGTGTTGAAACTTTAAATGTTTCCTTCGTCTCCGGTTCAAAATATTAAAGATAATGTATGTGTACTTATAAATCAATTTTTGTGAAATTGATTTAGGCTCTGGCATACTCTAAAATAAATACCAACTACATTCAAGCTAACATACCCTAACCTAAAGGCCGATTGTGTTACTGCTAAGCCGATGATGTACGGATTTGGTATAGGTTTGTGTAGAAAGCAAGAACATTTGTTTATTTTGAAACATCAAATTATAACAAAATCACTATATATTGCTTTATATTACAAATGTGATCGATGATTGCACAATCGCTCCTTCCCCCACCAACAAAAAATAAAATACAAATAAAGACTGGGTTTAATCTCTGCGTGCCCGGGGCATTCAGGGTGTACTGATTGAAATAGTTCAAGATAAAACATTATAAACTTATATGGGTGTTATGATGCTCCTATATACTCTTCCACTGTGTCAGGTTATCTTTTGCGAATATCGCAATGTCTTTTTGATGTAAAAAATCTCTTTCAATCACACTTAGGCCTGTTCTTGTCATAAATTAAACTGTTTATTATAGTACAGTATAGATGATGTGAATACACAACATCGGGGATATTGACATTACATGGATATCATAACTTTTATTCCAAATTCTGCCATAACATGTTCTCCGACTTTGTCATTCCACACGTTTCCTTCTTCGAATGACAACAGAAACCCCTTCTCAACCAAACACACTGACTTGATCTGAGGAGCATTTTTCCTTTCATATTTGAATATTCCAAAAATTTTAAATTTATTTGAACACATTCCAATCAGAAAGGAAAAATGAACCTTTCCTTGAAAGACAAACCAAATCCAAATCCAATTCAGTGCCCTGTAGGTTGGTATAACGTTTATACCATTTAGTTCCATTCTTTTTCGTATAATGCGTGTACAATGTATGGTATAGGTACTTTATTTATCTACTTCATTCATTAGTATTTTGATAAATATTGAAAGAATAAATATGACATTTTTAATTATTTTAACTGTCACTTGTTGATTTAAACAATAAAATCAAATTAAATGTACGACATGGTGCTGATAAATACATTTTTCTGGTTTGTTTTAATCCCTTTGTGTATTAAGATGAGGTACTTAGAGAGAAAGAGAGTGAATGAATGGTCTTGAAGAGAGATCGAGAGAAATATCATTTTGTTCTTGCAAAAAGATAGGAAATAAATAGGAAACGATTTCCTCTGTTTTTACCAACTAATAACAGAGATTTGCGACTTAACGGTTGCAAAAAGAAAGACTCATAAAAAGGATCTTAATTGCTTCTTTTTTTTTACAGTCCTTGAACGAAGAAATAGTCCAGAAAGAGAAATGTCCTTGTTGAATATGAAACTTTATACCACTTTTTTTTAGGGAATTGCTAGATGGTCTAGCGGTCATGTCCATGCATATTACTTTTTAGCCAATAAACTGACTCTTATCGGATCCAGAATTGAAACTTGAGTCTGTCCTAAATGATGAGCATCGTATCGCATTGATACACGTCTAATGGATTTTTAACTCCCTCAGTTTCCATTGTAATTTTACTCTAAAAACCTGTTCCGCTAACATGCTTTTGAGCGCATATCACCAACGCTCTTTAGATTTCTTTCGTGTAAAACTGGTGTGCGTGACCAACATACAAATCATTCAATCAAGGTATTCTTTTTCTTCTTTTTTTTCTTTCGAAATCTTGTCAATTTTGTGTGTGTGAAGATTGTATTGCCTTTTGCAACAAGAAGCTAAGCAGCTAGTATCATACAGCGTGCATTAAAACACCCAACTTTAGGAGCTCAGAACTATACAAAAAAAGTCATTAATGTACCCTTTGAATCAAATTTATGGTAAAGGGTAACTTGTTTCTTGTCTAAGGATATCCTATTCATAATATGTGGATTGAAATAAAGTCATGTGAAAGCGTAGACAAATTGGGACACTTTAAACAAGGAAGGATTAAAGCACGAAACAGATTTTAACATATAAATGGATTTAAGACCCAAGTAACGCTTGCATATTAGTACAGGAGCCAGGGGGGGGGGGGGGGGGGGGTGGTCAACCTAGCTGGAAAGGAAACCAATTTTCATGTGCACAGATGTAAAGATCGCATGGTTCCATATAACAAATTGACCGTCTGGCATGTTCTAAGTGGTGGGTGTGGCCAGGAGGTCGCCCTCCGCCAAAAAAGCGGCCATTTTGACGACAAAATAATATTTTGTAAATAATATTTTAAGGGAACTTTAAACTACCATGAGTTTGGTGTCATATAAATGAGAGTTAAATTATCTACGTTTTGATACCAATTTCAAAGAATTTGGGATTAATTAACATCGCAAATTTAAGTAAAAAACGTGATTTTTTTCGAAAAATTGAATTATTTATCAAAAACCATTATTTTCCATATATCAAAGTCGGAGAATTGCGTTTTTTCATAACTTTCCAGGAATTTGCTTATGTACAAAGACAATATCCTGTGCGAGGGACAGGTTTATATATTTTTTCAATAAAAAGTTATAGCAATCCAAAGTTATTGATTTGATTTCCACAAAAAACAACATTTTTTGCCCACATGGGTATTAACTGCATGCATATACGTGCATTAGTGTATTAAGGACCTGTTTGGTGTGTTTACATCGAGATTTAAAGATAACTTTTAACTAAAACCTCCAATCACCTTGTATTTGGTGTCAAAAGATGGATAATTGAAATACCTTTATCCTGATATCAATTTCAATGTGTGATGTAGTGTGTGAAATATTAAATTTTGAGCCAAAAAAGGTGCTTTATTGTAGATATTCCTCTGATTTTGGCCAGTATATCGGTATATTAACAGGACAAAAGTGATTAGACATTTAGTAGTGCAGAAAGTTCAAAGGATTTGGAGCGCTAAGTGCAATTGATAAGTTCTTCTTCTGTACTCTGGGATGTTTCAGGAAACACCCTAGTCTGCAGGCACAGACACTAATTTGACACTTTATCAAAAAATCATTGTGCCTTGAGAGAAGTCTAGCCTAGCTACCTACTGGTTGTATCAATACAGGAGCAGCTACAGTACATGGCCTATGGTAGTCTTATAGTGCAGACTCACTTTTACGACTGACCAGGGTTTGTGCTTGCAGACTATCCCCACCCCGCCCCCTTCCAGCTGCTTGTCATAATTTTGCCCATGACCAAGACAAGTTAGTGTATCGATCAACATGAATATACTATAATATCGGCATGTTTGGCTTGATGATTTATTTTGCCTGACTACTAAGAAAGAAAACATGTGTATGCTTGTAAGCAACCAATACTCCGCATAATTCCTATTGTGATTAGATTAGAATGACATATTAACTTTTCTCATAAAATAGTTTCGGCTAGGTATGCAAACTTTTTTTCCTCTCGATTACAAGTAATTCGGTACAAAAATCGAAGGATCATTATGAAACTACTGAAATGGGGAGGGTCCTCCTGAGGGCCCTGCAATTATCATCCCCAGCAATTGCCAGGTACCCTTCTACACTAGGATGGAGAGTGGCAAAGGTAGAGTAATGTCTTGCGAAGGGACGAGTGTGTGTGTGTGGGGTGTGTGTGTGTGTGTGCGTGTGTGTGTGTGTGTATGTAGGAGAGAGTTAGGAGACAGCCAGGTACAGAAAAAAAAACAGAGACGGATCGAGATAGAGACACAGATAGAGAGACGAACAGAGATCAAGAGAGAAATAGTCAGACAGGCGGCGACGGACATACATACAACCCATGTAGGAGGACGGAGGGAGAGAGATTGAGAGAGAGACGATATTGGCTCTAATGAGATAATTCTGTTACTTTATTTTATTTGACTCACACTGAATATAAATACAGGCAATACTTTAATCAACAATAAACAAATACATAAAATTAACATTTAACTTCAACTATAGGACGATGTCTTCAACTTGATTATATAACAACAAGAACAACTGTTCGTATTTCAACACATACATAGTATAGAAATTCCGAGTATTTACAGTGATCCCAAATTGGGATGGCCTTTAAAGTACATCTAAATCACACGCATAATTTTGAACTACATTGTGACTTGAATTAGAAATTAATCTAGCTTCCACATTCTTATTTTCGATTCCATTACTTCTCTTTGCCAGTAGGCCTATAATTCATCAATCTCGGTCTTCCAACAATTGTTAACAATGTTAATTCTTCGATTCAGTATGTGTCAATCGACCTGCACGAAACACTTCCCTTTCTGTGCGTATAAAACTATCGTCTCACGTTGCCAATTACTACTATACGGTCCACGAGACGGATAGCCCTACGAGACGACAGCCCACGAGACGGACGGCTCTACGAGACCCACAAGCCACCACACTGACAATAGGGACTTTTAGATTTGCACAACGACAACTTGGATTGCTGATCGACGTCTTTTTAATGCACTGCCTTGAATGGACGTTACTCGTATCTGTCCACGCAAATCTAAAAGTCCCTAATGTCACACTGACAGGCATTCTGAGAAGTTGTTGGTTGAGGGTTGGTGAGACCGACAGTTAAGAACACTGACATATTGTTCACTTTGGCCTGCTGAAAACTTTTCTGAAGGTCGGAGGTGTCGATCGACGGGGATTTCCATAGTTCAAATCTCTTCTCTCTTAAACACGTTCTTACACCCCATACAAATAATATCGACACAACCTTGTTCTGTGTGGGTTCTACTCTTTCAAATACCTGTAAGTAACGGACACGAACAGTTATTGACCTCCGATATGTAATCTCCCAAGTACTATTGTGTTCTATATAAGAAATGAAACCCGGCTTTCCAATCGATGATTAGAAGGGAAAAAAGGGATTATGTTCTGATGAATTTGTGTTGTTCATGTCAAAGATGAATTCATCCTCTTTCATATGATACCAAAAAGGGCTATACATGAATACACAAATCTATTTACAGTTTCATGGGCAATGTCAAATATTATAATAGTTTACGTACAGAATGAATAATGTAATTACGTGTAAGTATCATGCAATAAGATGAATAAAATATTAAGATAATAAAAAAAGATAACTGATGTTTCATGATGTACATTTAATCATTTTTCAAATATTTTCAACCTGAAAATGAGTCCATGATATTTACAATTTGATCAGTTTGATGGACAGGACAATGTGATTGCAAGATAAAAATGAAAGGAAAGCAAACAAAAGAGAGGTTCAATGAACGGCCATTCATTACATTGATCAATAAATCCTAATCTCATAAGCAAATCGATTTTGACATTGTTATTGTTATTGACATTAATATATCTAGCTCTATCACAAGCTCTATCATTACAAATGTGGTATCCAATCATAATTGTGGAAGAAGAAAAAGTCATTTCTGCTTGGTGATAAGAATGCCAACACAGGAGTCTAAATAATCCAAGTAACAGTATGTACAATCTATCGTGACCGTGACATCATGCAAACGTTGCCCCCAAACAGTCTAAAAATCCTTTTTTTTTTAAGGGGAACAATCGTTTGGAAACAGAATTGTGGTAGTTTATACACGATTGGGAGAATGATAGACATTTTATACAACGTAGATTATTGATGAGAATAACCCAAGTTAAACCTATCGCTTTAACGAATACAAGGCTGTGTCAAAAATACTGAATTACAATTAAAACTTGAATATACATATATATATTTTACAGTTAAAGTTTGGATTCTTCGTTTGGAAAATCTGTGGCGTATCCGCCAGTTAGGTGGAAACCTCTTTGGACTTTAAAGGGGGAAGTCCACCATGATATTATGTTGGTTTTAATAGAGGCCGAAAAATGAGAGTAATATTATTATTTAAACAGGAATGCCTCTACAGTTAATAAACTGCTGCATGGATAACAATCAATACAAACAATATTATACAAAAGAAATACACAAAATATATTTAGCGGAAAATTATAATGTACAAAAGAATGAAAAAAATTTAAACAAATTAAAACATATAAATTAATATTCAAGTAAGTTGCATTCCAATGACTGACTTGCATTGATGACTTACTTAAGGTATATTCTATAACACTGAATTTCTCAGGTGCAACAATTATGATTTTGATATTTTTACAAAAAATTAACTTTCTATATATGCATCTTCCCGTCTTATCATATGAATAATTCATCTTTAAATGACATAAGTCAAATGACAGGTTTGGTGACAAAAATAACTTGTACAACAAATATTTCTCAAAATGTTACGATCTTTAGATAACCTCTTCATTTTCGCCATATTATATTACGCCTACTTCTATTTCGCCTTCTTATATTTTCTGATTTGTTTATATATATATATATATATATATATATATATATATATATATTTGAACTGTATTGCTCTTAATTTGTTATACATTGCACGGGGAATGAGAAGGAAATAAATGTGATTTCTTTGCAATAAAATCCACATTCTTCAAATTATCAAATAAGACTTCTTTACGTAAGTTTCCTTCCGGCTTTTATCCATACAGACGACCTACCATTACTGGTATCAATACTGTTATATTATTGTATTTTACCATGCTATAACAATATAGTTTTATGATACAGGTCAACGATTCACGGAACCGTCGTAGGCCTACAAGTTCACTATTATCCGATTGAAACGCGTGTATTACATGGGATGTCGGCGAACTTAACTTACGACTGCTACGTGAAACGATGCCCTGTATATCATCACGAGAAAAGGCTACAGTGTTTTACATTCATAAAAAATCCCAAAATTTAACAGCAGATTGACTATAAAATTCAATTAATTTCTGTTCTTCATATCTCAACCAGCACTTATGCAGGATCCTGGTTTTAGCTTTCCTGGCAGAATGTCGGGAATTTCCAATACCCTTGTGATCCATACCCAGTCCATATTCCGACATAGCTGACTGCAAGAGGATTCGGATCAGTGGCGTTCATAAGGGCCTGTTGTGTACCATAACGGCTTAACTTGATATGACCGTTGGCGAAGGATAGCTGGTAGTGGTTAAAATCCGGAATTCCTGACAGACTGAAGAAATCAGGATTAATGGTTTTAGGTGATAACCATATCCCAGTAGAAACATCGAAACTGGCAGCTCGTACGATTTTGCCACCAGTATTGGTCCATCCACCGATACCTGTATAATTATAAGTTCACAAGTTAAAGGGATAGTTGAGTTCTTGTTTAAGACCGCATATGCCTTCTAAGTGCATGGTTATTGCTCTTATTCGTATTTATGACATTAATTTTCTAGTGCTCTTTTAGGATCTAAAATTGCAGCTATGAAGATAGTTTTAGACCCCAAAATGTGGGAATTTAGATTGAATACGATCATACCAATTCAGCTCCACTTTTACAAAAATACGGTGAACGTTAATTAATTAATTAAATGATAATAACAATACACGGGCAGGCTGGTTGTACGTATCATAACAAACACGAAAAAGCCAACAAAAATTAAGCCAATATTGGCATCGCGGCTGGAACAAAACGTATATTAAGGCCCGGTCACACAGCCTTTCGCGTCTGTATCGCGGGTAAAATTTCGCGATTTTTTTTTTGCCCGCGGTTGCCCGTGGTGGAAAATGTGCAAAATTGGCTTACCCGCGGTTTACCCGTGGTATGCCCGCGGAACAGACGCCGGCGACTGTTCCGCGTCCTTATCGCGGGTGAAGCGCGGCGGTACCGCGGCCTACCACGGGTATAATAAAGCAGCCGAACCGGGCTGTAGAAATCATAACCGCTCCGTGCTTACACGCGGTACACACGCTAATGCATATTAGCGGTACAGACGCGGTACAGACGCGGAACAAACGTGCTATGACCGTGCTCCACCCGCGATTACCCGCTAAAATGTCGCGTCCTACCGCGTGTAACCACGTCTTAACCGCGGCCGTAGCACGTCCTAGCACGTTCGTTCCGCGTCTGTACCGCGTCTTTACCGCGTGTGTACCACGTGTACCGCCCGCGATTACCCGCGGTCTAAATTTTTGGGAAGCCCAAAACTTTTTCGCGCGGCCAACCGCGTGTGAATTTCTTACCGCGTGTAACGACGGGTAAAGTACGGCTGTATCGCGTCTTTATCGCGACCTCAAAGCGTCCAACAGCGTCTGCTTCACGGGCAGAAATTTTTGGCCGTGATTCGGCCGCGATACGCCCGTGGAGGGCTGTGTGACCGGGCCTTTAAGGCGCTATTTCGTTTTTCAACGGCTGGTTCAAAATTACCGAATATTTGTGGGGCACCACAAATAATACAAATGGTCATATTTATGGATATTTCAGCCGTCTCTGAATCCATTTTGATCAAACAAAGATGCTTTTGTCATTTAAATTGTATATCCTTTCAATTTTGACATTTAGTTTTTCATTAACTCTCGCAAACAATGCCTCCCTAGCATGAACATATACCACACAAAAATGATACCAAACGATTTGGGATAAAACACTCTTTCATAAGATGTATAATAATTTACTGTTCATAGATGATTTTTAAAATAATGAGCTATTTTCGAGGTGTAAACTTTTTTTTTTACTCACACGGTATATACACACAATGGAATCTCTGCCAATACATACGACTTACCACTTCCCACTCCCTGCATGGGTGAACACATTTTAAAACTTTTGATTTGTAAGCGAGGGTCCGTCGTGACGGAGTGAGAAGATTATCAATATTTCTCCGGGGGAGGGGGGGGGGGTGGGGGGGGGGGGGTAGAGATCCCTCAATGAAATATGTTCGGGGAGGGGGGGGGGGGGGTGTCCTCTCTCGCCCTCCCGGAATCGCAGCCCTTGACTCCGAAACTCGGCGACGCTGACTCACCTAATTCGTATCTTTCGCCTGACACGTTACTTGCGAAGAGTCCAATGTGCGCATCATTGTTAGCGCTGACCATGAAGTCAAATGACGTCACATTCTCAGCAATCCAGAACCCAGGAAAGGTGTACTCTCTGGTATCACCAACATCAGGTGTGTGGAGTACGGGACACTCTATCAGCACATGTACGAGATACCCAAGGAGAGGAAGAGAGAGAGAGAGAGAGAGAGAGATGGAGAGAGAAGGGCGGGAGGGGGTCAAATCGTCTACTTTTCATGTTATTCATCTCTCTCTGGATTTTATCGTGAAAATGCCGATGAGAAGAAAAAAAATCGAATCATCATTTTGGTCTTTACATCAACTTACGAAAATGAATGTAATAATAATAATAATAATAATGGGTTCTTGTATAGCGCTCATGTCAGTCAGATTTTTACCCTCCTGTAGGACTTCAATGCAATACTTTTTTTATATTCACTGTACAACTTTCAATGTTGTTTATTTCTTTATTTGTTTATTGTATATCATAGGTTCATTCATTTATTTATTATTTATGTATTTGTTTATATTCTATTTATTACTCACCATTTATTTAATTGTTTATATATTTATTTACACTGTTGCTCATAAAGTTGGAATATTTTGTTTTACTCCAATTTATGGAATTATTTTGACAATGATTTATCCCTAGTAGATCTAGATAATAGTATACATTCAATGCATGGCCGTGCAGAGGATTTGTTTATTGTGGACAGGGGTAATATGCAATGAATTATTGATGATTTATTGCATTTTCTTTGTGTGTTTTTATTTGTGGGAACTGCCCCCTACCCTAGCCCCCGCTGCGTACAGTCATGGTTCAGTGGCAAAGCAATGGCCTTGTAACTGTGAGGCCATTTATGTCATTTATGACTTAAGGGCGTAGGTCCCCTAGTTGATAAGCATAGTAGCATACACATGCTTTAGCAGTCACGCAAAACAAACACTGGCAAATTATTATTCAATAAAATCTGAGAATGTATACTATTATCTAGATCTATTAGGAATAAGTCATTGTCAAAATAATTCCATAAATTGGGGTAAAAAAATATTCCAACTTTATGAGCAACAGTGTATTATTAATCATTTCTTCATTTATCTATTAACGATGTGTATATTTACTTATTATATTCATTTATCATTTTTTTTATTTTTTTATATTTATGTTAAGGAAGGGTAGTCTCATTCAGAGCTTCGAAGGTCCTCCTTTACAAGGGAGTCCCGTTTCCTTGAGTACTGCACAGAATAAGTCACCTACTACTCCACCAACACTTTGTGTGTATAAAGATCAAGTTGCGCTAGAAATAATATACATACCACACACTAGACCGTAGAACATCTGAGGGCAAGTACATAGATACGACGTGTCTAACTGTTGGCAAATCCCTCCATTTTTACAAGGAGTCGGAAAGCAAACTGTCATAAAAAGAGGTTAAAACATGAGTAAATCTTGTGATAAGAGCTAGGGAGAAGGGAAGTTCGTGTGTTAAAGAGTAAATAAATGAATATAGGGTAAAACGTGGTTAAATCGTGTCTTTAAAAAGAGGGGATAACCTGGGTAAATCATCCATCCATCCAAAAGATTTTTGATATAGCGCCTTTTCCTTGCGGTTACAAAGCGCTGCACACACTGCTCCACAATGTTTGGGCCACTTATAAACAAAAGTTAGTCACTTCTCAGAGATCAGTTAAGAATATGTAGGCTGGTAATAAAGTAATTTCTAGCAAAATAGATGTGCCTTGAGTAATTTCTTGAAGTGGTCAGGTAAAAAGAGGGGGAAATGATAGGCCTTTAACGTAGAGGTGTCGTGGTCGGGTGGATATCTCAGCGGACTGTGGATCATAAGGTCCGCGGTTCAAGTCCCACCGCGGCACTATGTCCTTTGGCAAGACATTGATCTACATTTGCCACTCCCCACCAAGGTGTTAAATTGGTACCCGGTAGGATGCGAAAGCTAATCTGGTTTGATTAGCAATGGCGCTTGTAAAATGGCGACTGGCTGGAATGCTCCCCAGGGAGTGGAAAATGTGCATACCTTGTGTGCGGGTAAGCATGAATCCGATGACCGGGGTAATAATATATATCTGTAAAGCGCATTGAGAGGACATGCGGTCCTGAAATACGCTATATAAGGACGAACTATTATTATTATTATTATTAACGTATTTTCTTGTTTATCAGAGTAGTTCGCCAATGGAGCAGCCGGTAAGGTATAGTCTCACGGTCTTGTGAAGGCGTTGTTGGAGATTCCGTTGTCGATGATGACGCTGCCGTGGTCGTTGGTTGCGGTGTCTCACTACTTGTTTCGTCGGTCAGGGTACTTGTTGATGATAAAACCGTTGACTTTGTGGTAGTTGTGGTAGTAGGGATGGTGTCTTTGTCTGCAAAATCGTACAAAATGATATGAAAACTTTCACGAGAAACACCGATTGCTGCGCGGGAAATCACAAATTTGATTATCGAATTTAGCATCATCATCGTCGTCGTCATCACCATAATAATAATAATACCAAGAGTAATTATGGCAATGTTAATAATAATGATAATGAAGATAATAATAACAATAAAGATCATATCAATAATAATAATAAAAATAAAAACTATCATAATCATCATCATCACCATCATCAACATAATAATTTTTCAATATTAAGAAAGAAAAAAAAAGAAGAGGAAAATGAGGAAAAGGAGGAGGAGGATAATAATAAGTAGAAACAGAAGAAGCAAACAATTTAAAAAGAAGAAAAACAAAAAGAAAAAGAAGGAGAAGAAGAAGAAAAGAAGAAGAAGAAAAAGATGAAGAAAAAGAATAAGAAGTAGTTAAGAAGAAATGAAGAAGATGAACGAGGAAAAGAAAAGAGGATTATTTCTTAGGAAATTCGCATAATTACAGAGGACAAATGATAAGAAAGATAGAGAGAGAGAGATGGAAAGGGGAGAGAGAGGGGAGAGCCGAGAGGGAAGAAAGACATTATAGTGTAGATGAAGTTTTCTTACGAGTAGTTGTCGTAGGGTGTGAGGTGGTGGATTCCGTCGTGGACATCGTTGTGGTGTCTCGTGTTGTAGTTGATCCTGAAAAAGAAATATATACGCCTGATGATACAGTTTGAGGGCAAAATACATTTAAACTCATATTTACCAAAAATTAACAAATCTTACTAGACAAATCATCACATGATATTCAATTCCTAGCTTTTGACGCCTGAGCGGCTGCCGAGAACAAGATGTTGCTCATGTTGCAGCCTATTGTATACACATGAAAGTGGAAATGAAATAGGGAAAGACATGAGGAGATGAAAGAGAAAATTGGACAGAGAGAAGGAAAGTAAGAAAACATATAAAATAGACATCAAGAAGGAAAGAAAAGGCGAAGAGGGAGAGAAACAGACAGACAGTGAGTGAGGGTGAATTTTAAAAAAGAAAATTGTAAACGGAAAGGGCGAGCATGGTGAGAGAGAGAGAGAGAGAGAGAGAGGGAGGGAGAGAGAAAGAGAGAAAGAGGTAACATGCTTACTTGTAGTTGAAGTGGGATTTGGTGTGGTCGATATAGAATTGGTTGTTGCTTCACGAGAAGTTGTGGATGCTGAAAACGAATAGAAGTTGAACGAAGACGTTTAGATTATGAGCGATAACAAAAATAAAGTTGTAAATTTCTACTTGAAACATTAGATTTGAAAGAGAAACAGATAAGTGGAACGCATACGTGCAAGAAAGGTGAACAGGAAGAGATGGAGAGAGGGGAAGGGAAAGAGGGAGATAGAGAGAGAAAGGGAGAGAGAGAGAGAGAGAGAGAGAGAGAGTGAGGGTAAATTAAAAAAAGAAAATTGTAAACGGAAAGGGTGAGCATGGTGAGAGTGTGAGAGAGAGAGAGAGAGAGAGAGAGAGAAAGGTAACAAGCTTACTTGTAGTTGGATTTGGATTTGGTGTGGTCGAGTCTGATATAGAATTGGTTGTTGCTTCACGAGAAGTTGTGGATGCTGAAAACGAATTGACGTTGAACGAAGACGTTTAGATTATGAGCGATAACAAAAATAAAGTTGTAAATTTTTACTTGTAAACATTAGAAAAGAAAAGAAAGAAAGGAAAAGAAAGGAAGAAAGGAAAAGAAAGGAAAGAAAAGAGAAAAAAGAAAGAGAAAAAAAGAAATAGAGGGAGGAGAGGAAAGAAAGGAAAAGAAAGAAAAGAAAGAAAGGGAAAAAAAGAAGAAAAAAAGAGAAAAGGGAAACAAAAGAAACGGGGGATGAAAGAGAGGAGAGGTTCGTTCGTTCGTGTCCCCTTATGCCTCAGTCACACCTTTGCGTATTTGGCTTGCGTATTGCTGCGTATTACCCGAACGCAGACAAAGGCAGTCATACCCAATAACGCGCAATAAAACGTGCTCACTACGTACTCAATACGCAGACTAGCGCATATCGCTCGCTAGTTTTAATTTTTTTTTAAACTATCGCAAGCAAACGCAAGGTCAAATCGCATATAAGCGGATACGAGTGGCAACCAGTGAATGTGAGCGACAGCGAGTGGCTTAGCGCAGGTAAACGCAATCATACGCACTTCTCTTTCGGAGCACGTGTAGCTGCGTTTCCTGCACGATTTACCTCGCTTTAGCTCGTGTCCACACGCATGATTGCGCGTATTGTTGTCGCAGCAGCAAGAAAACCTTGCGATTGCCGCTCGCTACACTGCGAGTCTAGCTCGTACGCCGTTCGCTTTAGCTCGCAGTCGCTGGTTGCCGCACGCTTTAGCTCGCTATCACTGCGATTAGTTGCCTATGCGCTGCGTATAGGCAATATAAGGCGGGGCGCCTCACGGGTTGGAATCATACCGCAGTCAACATTTGAAGAATATACAACTACTGAACAAGAAGATGCCGAAAGCCAAAGCGAAAAGGGGGTGACGACGAGGACGAAACCAAGCAGTCAAGCCGCCTATAGGTCCCATCGCCCCCGCCGGCCCCGGAGTCACCATCGCTGGGTGAACATGAGAAGACGAACGTGGCGAAGAAGCCGCGGAAAGACCTAGTCAACTTCTCAAGTGACCAAGAGAAGGAGCTTGCCTATACCATGGTCCTAACGGTTGAAGGGGTTTGTCGGAAAGTGGTCAGCAGGCACTGAAATCGGTTGGTAAGAATGCAGAAAGCATTATCCACTAATCTCCTTGCCCGGGCCGGTAGTTGTAAAGTCTTTCTTGTCTAGCCATAGCCCTCCTTGCGTACGGTTTCATTAGCCATGTCGTCATGGCGAAGGTCACGTCTGTCACAAAGAAGTAGGGGTGTCTTCACCATCGTTGGACATTGGCTCTGGCAGAGGCACTCAAGGGTTTCAGATTCAAGACGTTGTTTTAGTTCACACGAGTTGAAGAGCTCTGCATCAGAGGTTTCGTATCCGACATCTATCCACAAAAATGTGTACTTGGCCTCGACCAGGGCCATGAGTACAATAGAGTAGAAACCCTTGTAGTTGTAAAATATTGACCCACTATCCTCAGGGCACTTGATTTCAACATACTTGCCGTCCAAAGCACCAAGGTTTGAGGAGAATTCCAGCGGTCTTCGAAGCCCTGTGCGACTGCTTTTCATTCCTGTGGGCTGGTAGGTCACCTCACCAGCTCATCACCGTATTCCTCCATGCTGGCAGTGCATACCTCACGTACTATGAGTGAAATGGTATTGTGGGGGTACCCTGAAGCTATACATGAGTGTCTTGTAGCTGTCACCCTGGCCAGCTTCAGCACGGGCGAGAGGGCTTTCCTAAAGAAGGTGTCCCACTTATCCAGTCTTTCATGTAGTCTCTGCTCTAACTCTTTAAACATTTCAGAGGTTAGCCTCAAAACGTTCGTGAATGCCTCTTGGTCCTCGTCTTCCAGCTCTCTCATCAGTTGGTCGAATTGTCCCTGGTCCTTCCTCCGGTAGATCCAGGACCGCACCCAACAACTCCGAGGGATACTTCGTTGAAGCAGCTCATTCAGCAGCTTCCCTTGCTCATAATCTTCATTCGCCTCTCTTCTTCCAGCTGATCCAAAAGCAAAGCAGAGCTCTGCTGCAGGGCCATTATTGTCATCAGATTTATTTTTCTTGTAGATGTAGAATCGTCAGAAGCTAAGATGTGTATGCCCAGTCCTGCAAAATTCCTAGTGTTTTTACATATGCCGCAGCCCGAACGAGCTGGTACGCTGTAGCGCGAGCTGACACGCATCAGTACGAACAACAGACGAGCTAAAGCGAGCGAAGACGCAACGAGACCAACTGGTGCGAGCGGCTGACGAACAGTAAACGAGCAGCAAACGAGCTACATACACAACATGGCGAGCAAACTGCGTATTGAATCGTACTGCTATGAGCAACAGCGAGCTATAGCATGGCATTAGGCAACCGTAGGCAGTCTTTGTACGAGCGGCATACGAGCTACCTACGATCTAGATACGCAATAGTGTGACTGCTACCTTCAAATTTGCTGCGTATTGCTGGGCACGGCTGCGTATTGATATACCCCACAGAGCGCAGCAATACGCAGCAACATACGCAAAGGTGTGACTGAGGCATTAGATCAAGATGAATGTATCTTGATCTTCGGAGTAGTTGCTACAACCGGCCGTGTCAGACACGTTGCCCCGGGGTGCGAGATAGGACTCTTGTAGCGTGCCCCCATTTAAAACAATTATACAATAACAGTTGAAATTACATTTAATTAATAGTATGAGACTATTAAAATTACTCTCATGTTACGGGAAAAAATATTATACAGTGCGTCCCAGAAAAAACGAAACCGAGAAGTATCGATGTTCTATCATAACATAATCACAACTATCATTAATGAATGATACATATTTGGAAAGCTTAGAGTCTCCTCTTTCATGTGATGCTACTCAGATGATGCATATTTCACGCATGAGTGATTAAAAGCCAATTGAAGGAAGGAAACCAAAAAGACATTTGGTGGGCGGTATCTGAATTTCGAAGAAAAACTTACATTTCTAGAAAGTTGAGTTTCTGCCCTTTCATATGACACCTCAATCAGGAAAAATGAGCGAGGAATGACAAAGTTCTGTTTGTTTAAAGTAGTGCTTGCATTTCCATAATTTTATTAAACGAATTCGTTTTCACTGGCTGCCTGCCGTATCAATAAACGAAATTAACAAAAGACTTAACTCTGTTTCGTTGACAATCAGCCGTAGACGAGAGTCTTCATGCATGGCTGATTGTCAACGAAACGGAGTTAAGTCTTTTGTCAAATCTGCTTTTTGCTACGGCAGGCACCCAGTGAAAACGAATTCGTTTGTTAAACTTATGAAAATGTAAGGGCTACTTTAAACAAACAGAACTTTGTTATTCCTAGCTCATTTTTCCTGGTTGAGGTGTCATATGAAAGGGCAGAAACTCAACTTTCTAGAAATGTGAATTTTTCTTCGAAATTCAGATACCGCCCGCCAAATGTCTTTTTGGTTTCCTTCCTTCAAATTGCTTTTAATCACTCATGCGTGAAATATGCATCATCTGAGTAGCATCAACTGAAGGAGGAGACACTAAGCTTTCCAAATATGTATCATTCATTAATTATGGTTGTGATTAAGTTATGATAAAACATCGATACTTCTCGGTTTCGTTTTTTCTGGGACGCACTGTATATATATATATTGTCACGAAATTGGTTTCGTTTCGTAGATAGCTATGTTTGGAGTCAAGAAAATCACTTGTCTTAATTCGTTTCCTCATATCTTCGGCGTAGATTGCGTGATTCAAGTTAGATATACGATGCGCTGTAGTCACGTGTCAATTTCAAGTAATGTTTGATCGTGCATGTTTTCGACAGTTTTAGTCTAATTACTTTTCTACCATGAATAACTACCGGTTCTCTTCTGTTTAGTTTTATAGATTAAAACTAGTGCTTTCATTTGATATATGGTTTATTTCGATCTGATATTGGAAAGTGAAGTTATACCAATGTTTATGTAATTCTTGGAAACCCAACGAGAATAATAAATACTTAAGAAATGTGTATATAGATCATATGTCTCACGTGTCAAAGAGTTTCCTGTCATAGTCTACATGATTGCCGTCGCCCACTGGGCACATTTACACTGTAAAGCAATCAGACTATGTTTGGATATTTTGCCCAATAAAAGTTGCGTGCAAACGAAATGATTGATATGATCGTTTGCATGTCTTTCCATGAGGAAACCTAAGATTGATTTCTGATCTTAGGTGACGACCATGATTAGGATCTAGGTTATGTTTGTTGGGTCTTTTGCGTTCTAGCATTAGACAATACCAGGGATTGCTCTTTCGGTGGTCTGGAGTAGACGGCTGGTAGGGACTAGTGCGTAGCTGAGCCAGTGGCATGGTCGAGTAAGCTGACTGTACAAAGAGAGACGGTCTGGTTGTTTGAAGGTGTATGCATGAAGCAAACTGGTGCGGCCAATTGGAGTTGCATGCACAAGCAGGCTGGTATAGACGTTTGAAAGGTGCAGAAGCGGACTGGTTTAGTCGGCTGGTGGTTCACAACGGTTGGTAGAAGACGGTGGTGAAGTACAGACCTGTGACGGTCTGGTGGTGTCGACTGGACGGTGGTCGAGAGGTGGTGCAGAGCAATATATCAGACTGGTGTCAACGTCAACGGGGCAGTATATCTCTGCCAAACGGATCCACGGCGAAATTTATACCGGACTGGGAAAACCTACCAGCAGAAGGCAATCCTGACAAGATAAGCTGCTGGGAAGAACATCGACAGGAACCGGTTTCGTTACAATATATATATTATGAATCAATTGATTTGGTCGATCCAGTTCGATGGCACAAACACGGCACTACTGGACAGAGATCCTAATAATTACAGAGCTTGGTCTTGTTGCTCTGTTCGCCAGCAAGAGGAGAGGTAAGAGCCTGAGAGAGACAGTGGGAGTAAAAGAGAGAGGGGGTTGTTGGATGGAGTCGTCTCGTCGAGGGAGCAAGAAAGTCACGGGTAGATATGTTGCTGTGTCGGGTCAGCTGTGTCGGTATTCTTGATCGATCCTCGTGTACTATATATAAATGCAGAAGTTTGAAATCGGGGAGATGTATATTGTCGGTCGGCCGACAAGTTTTTTTCCCTATGGACTGTGACTTTTTATCCGCTGTGACGACTTCGAGAGTGACTACAACTACAAATACTTGTTTTTTCAAGACGTTTCACTTTCCTATAATATCAGCTAAAGAAATCAGAGGTTTAAAATTATCGGGGAAACTAAATTCAAACAAGGATTAAGAGTCAACAACGCACATTGGGCCAGAATCGCCTCAAAGTGTGCCAAAATTCAAAATTGGCGAATGTGAATTTTTATATTTTTTTCATTCGCTTGGCCGGAAGAAAACATACTAAAGAATATTTTTCACCCATATTTTAATATTTAGCGAGTTTTAAAAGTGTCATATACCCCTGCGAACATGGGAAAATCTATATGTTGCTCCAAAAATGATAAAAGAGGCAACTTTACAATAGGTGTTGAGAATTTATGAAGGGAAAGGCAATCAACTTGATACTGCGTGCACTTCTTGCCTATTGGTAACCCAATTAGAAAATACAATGACCAAATTTATGGAAGCTTCATTTTGGGAAAAATGAGCATAAAATTTCACAAAAAAAGGAAAAAAATTGCAATTTTTATATAAAAGTAGCATGTTTATTAGGATTCCGGCCAATTCTCGCAGTGATGTTAATCTTAAAATGTCCGCCCAAACCTAAGCTTTCCATGTATGGTATTTCTTTTTTATTTCTTTCTTTATTAGGCATAATCGGTACACATAATGTACTGTTTACGTTTACGCACAGCCGATTCAACGCTCGTCCGCGTAACCATGGCAACGGTTACGTGAGTGTAGAGCGTATAGTGTAGTGTATGTTGCTTTCACACGTTGATGCAATTCGCAATCATATATGGTATCATTCTAGGAGAACTTGGATTGAAATAAACGATGGCAGTATTAAGAAGACAGCTTTTTCATGCTGTGCATTCAGCTGGCTTCATTTCAGACATCAAACTGGCATCCGAAACATCCATTGATGCATTATGTGCATATCATAATGTGGGTAACAAGCCAAACATCCCACAAAAACTTCTCAAGAGTTTGTCAAAGACTATTGGACGCTTTTTGTATCGTATGCGAGAGAAATGGAACAATTGTGGTCGTTACCAGGAATATTTCATGAAAGAAAACGAGGACTGGCTTAATCAGACATTGACATTCAATACTGAAGTCCACAGCCAAGACCCCTGCCACGTGAAGTCCAAGAGATGCTGAAAGACTTTCGGGTCATTTAAGACAAAGATTCTCCAGACAGTGACTCGTAATGAGAAGCAGAAGGACCCATACATAGAGATATGGCAAAAACGTTATAAAAGTTCAAGGGTATTTCATATTTTTAAATCATAATCATTAATTTGATTATATTCCAAATCCCTTTGAACATCTTCTGAAATCAATCGATGTCTCATTCTTTAAAT
The DNA here is from genome assembly GCA_035222895.1 of Strongylocentrotus droebachiensis. Lineage (NCBI taxonomy): Eukaryota > Metazoa > Echinodermata > Echinoidea > Camarodonta > Strongylocentrotidae > Strongylocentrotus > Strongylocentrotus droebachiensis. The sequence goes on from JAVYIG010005658.1 coordinate 126,504, forward strand.
TCATATGGAAAGGGAAACCCGATACAATAAACAGAAAACAAGTAGTTTGTAAATACGAAAATAGTGGACTAAAAATAGTTGATGCCGGACACTTTTATAGAGAGAAATTTAAAAATGCTCCAATTGTGCGGTTTAGGTCAAGAAACCCCTTATAAGTTCCACTAATCTGTGTAATATGAATCTGTCTATGTGTTTAATACAATGAATATTTGCCTTGTCCAATCAGAAAACAATATTTTAATGACGTCAGAGAAATTTGAAAATGCTCCAATTGTGTTTCTTAGGTCCAGAAACCCCTTATAAGTTCCACTAATCAGTGTAATATGAATCTGTCTATGCGTTACAATGAATAGTTGCCTTGTCCAATCAAAAAACAGTATTTTAATGACGTCAGAGAAATTTGAAAATGCTCCAATTGTGTTTCTTAGGTCCAGAAATCTCTTATAGGTTCCACTAATCAGTGTAATATGAATCTGTCTATGCGTTACAATGAATATTTGCCTTGTCCAATCAGAAAACAGTATTTTAATGACGTCAGAGAAATTTGAAAATGCTCCAATTGTGTTTCTTAGGTCCAGAAACCCCTTAGATACTTTAACCAGGAACTTCATTAACCTTCTTCAATGAGAAATTAATTTTGGCACACTTTGAGGCGGTTCTGGCCCACTGTGCAACGGTACGACGAATCGTCTTCCTTTCTCTATATTTTGATGAAACGCCCAAAATTCCGCGCTTCGCGCGGGAGGGGAAAACTTCATTTCGACGAGTCGTGAACGGTACAACAAATCGTCTTCTTTCTCTAATAATTTAAGGAAACGTCTAAGCTTCCATGATTCACGCGGGAGGGGGGGAAACTGAATTCAGACAAATAGGAAGAGAGACGATGGGGGGAGGGAAAGAGAGAGAAAGGGAGAGCGAAAGGGGGAGAGAGAGAGAGAGAGAGAGAGAGAGAAAGGTAACATGCTTACTTGTAGTTGGATTTGGATTTGGTGTGGTCGAGTCCGATATAGAATTGGTTGTTGCTTCACGAGAAGTTGTGGATGCTGAAAATGAATAGAAGTTGAACGAAGACGTTTAGATTATGATCGATAACAAAAATAAAGTTGTAAATTTCTACTTGTAAACATTAAATTTGAAAGAGAAACAGATAAGTGGAACGCATACGTCGTGCAAGAAAGGTGAACAGAAAGAGATAGAGAGAGGGGAAGGGAAAGAGGGAGATAAAGAGAGAAGGGAGAGAGAGAGAGAGAGAGAGAGAGAGGTAACATGCTTACTTTTAGTTGTATTTGGATTTGGTGTGGTCGAGTCCGATATAGAATTGGTTGTTGCTTCACGAGAAGTAGTGGATGCTGAAAACGAATTGAAGTTGAACGAAGACGTTTAGATTTTGAGCGATAATAAAAATAAAGTTGTAAATTTCTACTTGTAAACATTAGAAAAGAAAAGAAAGAAAGGAAAAGAAAGGAAAGGAAAGGAAAAGAAAGAAAAGAAAAGAGAAGAAAGAAATAGAAAAAAGAAAGAGAGGGAGGAGAGGAAAGAAAGGAAAAGAAAGAAAAGAAAGAAAAGGAGAACAAAAAAGAAAAAAGAGAAAAGGGAAACAAAAGAAACGGGGTAAAGAGAGGAGAGAGAGGAGAGGTTGTTGGATGGAGTCGTCTCGTCGAGGGAGCAAGAAAGACACGGGTAAATATGTTGCTGTGTCGGTATTCTTGCTCGATCCTCGTGTACTATATCAATGCAGAAGTTTGAAATCGGGGAGATGTATATTGTCGGTCGGCCAACAAGTTTTTTTCCCTATGGACTGTACCTTTTTATCCGATGTGACGACTTCGAGAGTGACTACAACTACAATACTTGTTTTTTCAAGACGTTTCACTTTCTTATAATATCAGCTAAAGAAATCAGAGGTTTCTCTAATAATTTAAGAAAACTTCTAAGCTTCCGCGATTCGCGCGGGAGGGGGCGAAACTGAATTCAGATAAGGATTAAGAGTGGAAAACGGTACAACGAATCGTCTGCTTTCTCTAATAATTTAAGGAAACGTCTAAACTTCCGCGTTTCGCGCTAAAGGGGGAAACTGAATTCAGACAAATAGGAAGAAAGACGATGGGGGGGGGGAAGAGGGAGATAGAGAGCGAATCGTCTTCCTTTCTCTATATTTTGATGAAACGCCCAAGATTTCGCGCTTCGCGTGGGAGGGGAAAACTTCATTTAGACGAGTCGAGAACGGTACAACGAATCGTCTTCTATCTCTAATAATTTAAGGAAACGTCTAAGCTTCCGCGATTCGCGCGGGAGGGGGGAAATTGAATTCAGATAAGGATTAAGAGCCGAAAACGGTACAACGAATCTACTGCTTTCTCTAATAATTTAAGGAAACGTCAAAGCTTCCGCGCTTCGCGCTAAAGGGGGGAACTGAATTCAGACAAATAGGAAGAGAGACGATGGGGGGGGGGAGGGAAAGAGGGAGAGAGAGGGAGAGAGAGAGAAAGAAAGGTAACATGCTTACTTGTAGTTGTAGTGGGATTTGGTGTGGTCGAGTCCGATATAGAATTGGTTGTTGCTTCACGAGAAGTTGTGGATGCTGAAAACGAATTGAAATTGAGCGAAGACGTTTAGATTTTGAGCGATAACAAAAACAAAGTTGTAAATTTCTACTTGTAAACATTAGAAAAGAAAAGAAAGAAAGGAAAAGAAAGGAAAGAAAGGAAAAGAAAGGAAAAGAAAGAAAAGAAAAGAGAAGAAAGAAATAGAAAAAAGAAAGAGAGGGAGGAGAGGAAAGAAAGGAAAAGAAAGAAAAGAAAGAAAAGGAGAACAAAAAAGAAAAAAGAGAAAAGGGAAACAAAAGAAACGGGGTAAAGAGAGAAGAGAGAGGAGAGGTTGTTGGATGGAGTCGTCTCGTCGAGGGAGCAAGAAAGACACGGGTAAATATGTTGCTGTGTCGGTATTCTTGCTCGATCCTCGTGTACTATATCAATGCAGAAGTTTGAAATCGGGGAGATGTATATTGTCGGTCGGCCAACAAGTTTTTTTCCCTATGGACTGTACCTTTTTATCCGATGTGACGACTTCGAGAGTGACTACAACTACAATACTTGTTTTTTCAAGACGTTTCACTTTCTTATAATATCAGCTAAAGAAATCAGAGGTTTCTCTAATAATTTAAGGAAACTTCTAAGCTTCCGCGATTCGCGCGGAAGGGGGCGAAACTGAATTCAGATAAGGATTAAGAGTGGAAAACGGTACAACGAATCGTCTGCTTTCTCTAATAATTTAAGGAAACGTCGAAGCTTCCGCGTTTCGCGCTAAAGGGGGAAACTGAATTCAGACAAATAGGAAGAGAGACGATGGGGGGGGGGGGGAGGGAGATAGAGAGCGAATCGTCTTCCTTTCTCTATATTTTGATGAAACGCCCAAGATTTCGCGCTTCGCGTGGGAGGGGAAAACTTCATTTAGACGAGTCGAGAACGGTACAACGAATCGTCTTCTATCTCTAATAATTTAAGGAAACGTCTATGCTTCCGCGATTCGCGCGGGAGGGGGAAAATTGAATTCAGATAAGGATTAAGAGCCGAAAACGGTACAACGAATCTACTGCTTTCTCTAATAATTTAAGGAAACGTCAAAGCTTCCGCGCTTCGCGCTAAAGGGGGGAACTGAATTCAGACAAATAGGAAGAGAGACGATGGGGGGGAGGGAAAGAGGGAGAGAGAGGGAGAGAGAGAGAAAGAAAGGTAACATGCTTACTTGTAGTTGTAGTGGGATTTGGTGTGGTCGAGTCCGATATAGAATTGGTTGTTGCTTCACGAGAAGTTGTGGATGCTGAAAACGAATTGAAATTGAGCGAAGACGTTTAGATTTTGAGCGATAACAAAAACAAAGTTGTAAATTTCTACTTGTAAACATTAGATTTGCAAGAGAAACAGATAAGTGGAACGCATACGTCGTGCAAGAAAGGTAAACAGGAAGAGATAGGGAGAGGGGAAGGGAAAGAGGGAGGTAGAGAGAGAAATGGAGAGAGAGAGTGAGTGAGGTTAAATTTAAAAAACAGAAAATTGTAAACGGAAAGGGTGAGCATGGTGAGAGAGAGAGAGAGAGAGAGGGAGAGAGAGAGAGGGAGACAGAAAGGTAACATGCTTACTTGTAGTTGTAGTGGGACTTGGTGTGGTCGAGTCCGATATAGAATTGGTTGTTGCTTCACGAGAAGTTGTGGATGCTGAAAACGAATAGAAGTTGAACGAAGACGTTTAGATTATAAGCGATAGCAAAAATAAAGTTGTAAATTTCTACTTGTAAATATCACATTTGCAAGAAAAACAGATAAGTGGAAAGCATACGTCGTGCAAGAAAGGTGAACAGGAAGAGATAGGGAGAGGGGAAGGGAAAGAGGGAGGTAGAGAGAGAAATGGAGAGAGAGAGTGAGTGAGGTTAAATTTAAAAACAGAAAATTGTAAACGGAAAGGGTGAGCATGGTGAGAGAGAGAGAGAGAGGGAGAGAGAGAGAGAGGGGTAACATGCTTACTTGTAGGATTTGGTGTGATCGAGTCCAATATAGAATTGGTTGTTGATTCACGAGAAGTAGTGGTTGCTGAAAACGTTTACATATTTCGAGCGATAAAAGAATCAAGTTTCTATCGGATAATCTCAAATTGCGAACGACTTGTCTAGCATTATCCACTCAGGGGGAGTGCTTAATTAAGAGTTTGAGAGTGGGTCCATTATATTAGCTGGACTTCTACTACAAACGAATGATCCCTGATATGACTCCCTGGAAATTGATTTCTACTCGTGAATATTATATTTGAGAGAGAGACAGATAAGTGCAAACATAGTCGCTGTACATGTGCAATCATGGGGAACGGGCCCAGAAAATGAGAGAGAGAGAGAGAGAGAGAGAGAGAGGGGGAGAGAGAGAGAGAGAGAGGAGGGGGTGATACTGAGGTTGAGGTTTTGTTTACGAGTAGTTGTTGTAGTATGTGAAGTGGTTGAGCCCTTCCTGGACATCGATGCCTTGAGCCATAATGCATTGCCGTACAGAGGATTTGTTTATGTTGGGGACCGGGGTAAAAAGCAATGAATTATTGATAATTTATTGCATTTTCTTTGTCTTGTTTAATTTGTTGGAACTGCCCCCAACCCTAGCCCCCGTTGCGTACAGTCATGGTTCAGTGGCAAAGCAATGGCCTCGTAACTTTTAGGCCCCAAGATCAAAATCGTGTCGATGTGCTATATTAGTGCCCTTTTGTGGGGCATTAATCCTCATTACTGTCATGTATGACTTAAGGGCGTAGGTCCCGTAGTTGATAAGCATAGTAGCATACACATGCTTTAACAGTCACGCAAAACAAACACTGGCAAATTATTATTCAATAAAATCTGAGAATGTATACTATTATCTTGATCTATTAGGAATAAATCATTGTCAAAATAATTCCATAAATTGGAGTTTTTAAAAAAATCCAACTTTATAAGCAACAGTGTACAACCAAATGTAATAAACCTCAAGCAAGAAACGAAGAAAATTTTAAATAAAGTGTAATTCACATTGTGAACAAGTAATTTATCGTCACGAAATATCGTGCATCGGAGCTAGTCTATAGTATACTTGAAGGCAGGCGCGTATGTGTGTGTGTATGTGTGTGTGTTTTGGAGGAAACCCCCCCCCCCCCCTCAATTTTTTTTTAAATTAAAAAAAATGTGCTAATAGGTGACCCAAAAAAGGTGACCTTACCTCCCCCCCCCCCCCCACCTCCCCTCCCCAACGGAACGAATATCGATCTGTCAAATTTCGGGACAAAAACAAAATGTGCTCTTC